>JAQFYT010000195.1:0-32463 GCA_034694925.1 Ceratophysella denticulata
AAACTATCTGGATATTGATATTGGCTATGTTATGTTATGCGTACACGTGTGCATTACCCCTCAGGTCAGATGCAATTTGTAAAATGGCATACGGGAGTACTTGTATCTCCGCACTGTAATTACCTAATTTTTTTTAAATCCTTCCCTAATTTGATAGCAAAAGCGATTGTGAATCGAACCCACCCCCGAACGTTCCGGTAGTTTGAATATTGTTCTCTTTGCTTTTAAAATAAACCCTGTTTTTTATGAAAAAAAAAATTTAAAGATTAGAACTGTCGGCCTTGGTTTTTCCCGTTAATTCGAGCGTTAGGTTCGGTTAGCTTCCTTCAAAATGCCCTGCAAGTTTTTCTTGAACCTAACTTAAAAATTATTAAGAGATGAGAGTTCAAAAGATTTGGGGACAGATTTGGAAATCTTCACTGAATCCTCATCCTTTCATTTCTTACAGGAATAAACCATCGACCGTTCAAATCATTAGTTGTTGAACTGCAAGAATTCAGCTGCTGCTGGCGCGACTTGAGGTGAAAAAGCTGGTTTCCAACAATACATCTATATCATATGGAAGGAAAAAGAGAGGATGACAACGTGACGCGGCAGGTAGTATACCTACTCTACTTACTTATATTCCTACATGATTATGACTCCTGGATTTCAGGAACACATACCGAACTTTGTTTTAGTAACCATTTACGGGAAATATTTTATTAGGGAGAAGAAATCGAAGCTCTGCAGTCGATATACAGCGATGACTTTTCGATCGAAGACGAGTTCGGCCCAACGTTCAGCATCGTCATTCGTGTCGGCCCAAATGAAGGAGAAGAGGCAACGCTCGTTGTCTCCTTCAATCCGGACTACCCGAACAAAACCCCGCCAATTTACAATTTGTCAATTCCATGGATGCGTGGTCCCGAGAAACAAATACTTTGCTCTTCACTGGATCAACTCTATTTGTATGTTGTATAAGTTGTTGTGCACAATGGAACACCATTGTCGTCTCATAATCTCATAGTTTACCCATAGAGGTATGGCAGAAACTGGCAACAAGTATATGGGCCTGGAATGGGAGAGGGTCCTGCTCCAGCCAGTACTCTTGATAGCCCTATTGTGAATTAACAGTCACAGGCAGATGAAATGCAAAGAGTATTCTTACAGCTATTGTTATTCTTGATATGTTTTAGGAACCATGTTGGAGAAAGCATTGTATATATTTGGGTAGAACAACTACGTGAGGTACTGTTGGCGAAAAACCTGAAAACATTTCACCCCGCTTGTGATTCTGATTCTGATACTTCTGTTGACGCCATTTCTTTGGATCAAACCAGTTCCCAATTGGAAAATGAAAATCCTTTGCCTGTAATTACCACCGGAATTCCACTGACTGATAGGAAGAGTACTTTTCAAGCTCATGTAGCTGCTGTTACGACAGTTCAACAAGTGAAGTAAGTCATGTCATCATGACATGGTACATGATACATGATAATAAGGGACCATGATATTAATATTTCCTGAATCGGATATGGGTGTGCATAGGAATAAACCTTGATGTGCATTTTTGCTTTGACTATTGAGTCTTACTTACCTCACTTAAGGTCCAATGTTTTTGTTATCGCTCAGGATGGTAGTAACAGAATTACTCCGGAACAAGAAAATTGCTTCCGCTACCCATAATATGTATGCATTTCGGATTTTCAATGAGAGCACGCAAACTTGGTCGCAGGATTGTCTCGATGATGGTGAATTACACGCCGGCGGCCGTTTGTTGCATTTGTTACAGGTACATCTGAAACTCAGTATAATAACAACATTCTTACCTAGTAGTTATGCAATTTGTCCATGTATATGTCCAAAATCTCCCTGGCACATGATTCTGCATTATACCACCCCACACCACATACCCTGAGCCCTGAGTCGATAATCGCGACTGTGCTTCCTAAAAGGACCTGTCCGCAATAGGCCCAATTGTTGGCCCAAGTAGCTGAGTTCCCTCACTCCATACATTACTGTAATATATACATCCAACAAAATACTAGCATCATAAACATGAGTCCCGGGTGCGTTGAGATTGAGATATATACAACAATAAGAATGTAATTAAACGAACCTATGTATTTTTAACTGCGTATCCTTTAGATTCTTGGTTGCCGGAATGTCTTAGTCGTAGTCACCAGATGGTACGGAGGAATAATGTTGTATGGAGATCGTTTCAAACATATTAACAACGTTGCAAGACAAGTGCTGAACGAAATGGGCTTCATTCCAAACACCGGCGGCGGCGTACAGAAATAATCATTTGGAGAGGAATTCAATTCATTTCAGGCCATTACTTGTATAATAACATTTGAATTGAATCTGATGGACAATAAAAGTGGTTTATCATGGAACAGAGCAAGTGATGTTGTTCAATCGTAAAGCCTTTCCAACATCGAAACAATCATTAACATTAACCAGACGCTTCGCCCTACTAGTACAACGTATTGGACATAAAACGGTTTTATTGTACCCTATAATCACTATATCAATTTGGATTAATCTTTTCTTCCCGCAGTCTGTGGAAAGTGATAGATCAAACGGACCCTGGAAGAGGTTTAAAAGTACAATGTTTGATAACAATTATCGGATCCCATTCCAAAACGTATGAATGGGTATTTTTCTCCGGGTCGCCTGACTAGGATAACAAATACTAAGCGCAAATATCTGTTACAGTACTGTATTCTTTCTTTGTGTCACATTCTGACGTGGATTGTGGAGTCTCATTACACTACTTGTGTAATGTGGTGGGAGTTTGCTGGGATGAATAACAGCAATTTTGACTTCTCTTCAGTAGTCAACTCACGCTGTTCTCGAGAGTTCCGGGCATTTATGTTTCAGTAAAAGAGCTGTGATTTGGGATAATAGAGAATAAATTACAAGTCAGGCATAGATGCTCCTATATATTTATCACCGTCATGGAGTGAGACCTCAAGTCCGAGTTGCCGGGTCATTGTTCAACCAAGCTGTAGATTCAATTCAGATATTTCCAAAAACGTTAAAGTTCGAATTGCTTTAAATAGCGTGCATAATATTAGAGTTGATTAATCACAGTTGTAAACCCAGTTTGGAGCACTTGAAGGGGCTGAGGTCCTTGGAAGTCAGCTAGGGCATGCAAAAGTTACCTCAGTTTGATTCTCTGTCAAATTAAATTGAGATTTTTTTTCTCGTTGAATTTATTTCCCCGAGTTGCCATGCTCTACCCGTGTCCCCAGTCTATTTCAGGTGTTTGATGTCCATATTGGAGGGCACAAGAATCTGTGGGATTGAGTTCGTAGCGCAGCTCAGAGACATGGAAATGGAATGCTAATTGACAAGTGAGTGAGTTAAAGAAGCCGGAGTAGCTTAGGGTAGTCTGTTACGGGTGGATTGGAAGAGGGAAGATCGGTGGTGCCATATTGCTCTCCAATTGGTGATCAGATCTGAGGCCGGATTTCATATCTGAGCATATGGCAGAGAAAGAAGGGATCGCGGCTAGGAGAGACTTTCACGGGCTCCGTAGTCCTTTCTCTCGAGGGGAAAGGAGAGAGAAAGGTTAGAAGGCGATGCATGCGCTGGGCCGAAAATCAATTTGGTGACGTGCATCCTCCTCTGCTCTGACGTTCGTCTGAATGGGAACTTTCACGGGAGCCAGGAGGACTCGGTCTGAACAGCGAGTCCATTCCAGTCCATGCTGCATATGTTTAATTCGGCCGAGGACTCCGGTGCGACACAGGAGAGAGTGACTAGTGACGGCGGAAAGTGAGCATTGCCCGAGCGGAACGCAGGGCTACGCTAGTCTCCTCAACATCTCCCATAACTGCCACTCACTCTCCTCAACAACTCAATTAGGAAAGTAACCTTCTCCACAACTGGCTCTCGACTTATGCAAACGTCTTCTTCGACGTTCTCTTTATCTCCTACTCAAATTCAACGCATCGAAGATCTTGTAGTGACCTTGCGACCCGAGCATAATCAGCGACTTGATACCAATAACCGATTACGGCTTCGAATTTCTTGTACCACATTCACTACAGTTCCGCACTTCCTGCACCTAAGAAAATAAAATAGAGAACTAAACTCCTGTACAACAATTTTTGAACACCAAGATCAGATAATCTACTTTTCTGCAGTCGGGCAATGAAGATTGGAGTACCATGCAGTTTTTTGGACAGTAATAAGTCAACGCAACAATGGTGGGCACTATTAGTCACGTTCCTGGTTTCTCTTGCCTCTGTTGCATTTGCTGCTCCGGAAGTATTCACGAATTCATTTCTGGTCAAATTGACGGGAAACCATGGACACGGAATGGCAAATGAAATTGCCAAAAGAACTGGATTTGAAAATCTTGGACCGGTATGAAAATTCCTTGTCACTCTAATTATTTGTTAACTTCTTGTCATCATATTACGGACATAACCAAACCGAAACCATGTTAGATTGTGTAAAAGCATGTAAATAATGCGGTTTTCTCCAATCTTTTTTGTTTTCCCGGAAGAAAGATTTGATTTAACTTTAATTTTTGAAGTTGCAATTTTCAAATATAGAATCAAAATTTATTAAGAATTTGTTCAGAAGTGCCTAAAAACGGGGTTATTTGCTCGTTCATGATACGTTTTTGAACTTATTATTTTTGTCTCCGATTCTTTTGCCAATATTTTGCCCGAACTGGGCTATCTTCACTAATAAGCCATGCTCCGTAAATACATAGGTTGTCAACGTACACAGTTGACTCGGTGCAAAACAAATTTGTGCCCGAGCCGGAACTTGAATTGAACATTCGGTACCGATACCACATTCAGAATTGGCTTTCAAGGGACCGCAGCACAGCTACATCTACCTACTATTACAAGAGAAAGCGTGTACTACATCAGGGTTGCTTTCTTCTCATACACGCGACGTAACAAACTTCGGATTGTGATTGTGACCTTCATATCGTGGAACCCAGAGCGCATTGCGCATTGAGACCTGAGAATTCGATACTTAATCTATTGTCGTGTTCTTCTGTGTATTCCATTCCAAAAGGACTTTGATCAGTTTTAAAACTGTTTTTTAAAATGGTGTTAGGCCTGTACAGATCTTTGACATTCCACTGTACACTATCATTCTTATATTTTAACACAACGGCAATTGACCATGTGGGTACTATAATATTTTAGCTCAATTTCTTCTTCAATCTTTTGTCACTTATTTTACTAAAGCCAAACAAACACGTTAAAATGTCATAAGGTAAACGCGACACGGTTAAGTTTCTGCAAACCTGTATTAACCCTGCCACGTTACAAAAAATACAAAAATCTCACACCTCTATCATTCTCGCAGTCAGATTTAGGAAAATTCAAAAGATTATCTTACGATTAGATCATGAATAACTCAAAATTTAGTTTTTTACGTTATTATGTCCCAGTAAAATTTATGCATATACTTATGATATGAAAAATGTGTTAATACGTTCAAGTGTTATAAACGAGCCGGTATATAACTTGTTGACCAAAATATTTTGTGGAAGTAGAAATAAACGGTTCAATTTTTTTAAGAAACGGGATTTGGTTTTGAGATTCCCGAATCCGACCTATCGATCTGCGTATTTATGGTACACTAACACATGCTCAACACACGCATCGCATTCAGTCAGGTCGTGTCAACTTATTGTATTTATGTGTGCAGGTATACCGATAAAGGCGAGAAGGTGCAGAGAGCGGATGAAACAAACAACCAATATAGTACAACAGGTGCCGTGGATATTTGTAGGACGCATTTGTTTATTTAAGGATATTATTGAGTATTTTTAATCATTTCACTGTTTCACATTTGTTACTTGATTAATTTAACTTAGTCAATTGGGGATCACATTGTATTCCTTTGAGTGATTTGCGGTCAGTCTGAATTTCAATCTGCGTCTTTTCGCTGCTGGTTCCGGTGTGGCGAGAATTGAAATATACGATTGCGCTTCGAGACATTGTATGAAATAAATGTAATCTGTAAAGGCAATGTCTCGGTAATGCTTCTGGCAACAAGGAAATATCGCTCTAAATACCCGTCACCGAACTGCTACTTGTTCATTTCCGCCCAAACATCGATGCTATACGAATTAAAAGTTATTGAAGTTCAAAACGCAATCAGGATCAGGAGATTTGTATTTTACAGATTCTTGGAGCGGAAGATGAGTTTCACTTTAAACACAATGGTTTACTGCACATACGTACAAAAAGAAGCGTTTCACATACACGACAATTGAAGGCTGACCCTCTGGTAAGCAAAAGTCTCATTTTTTCTTCACCTATTGTCCCATCCAATCATTGCTGAGTGTTGTAGGGCAAAGTATTGTACAAATTAAGAAATAATACCCAAAAACTATTTAACCATCAAAAGAGCGTTCTTGACTTATTTCGATGTTGGCTATAGTAATTTTCAGAATTATATTATTGAATTCCATGAATACAAATATATATATAATAAGAAGCTTTGATTTTTTTTTCGCTGTGATTTATTGGTTGTTCCCCAAAAATGGAAAACTATGATTCCTCTGAATAGATAAAGTATGCGGTTCAGCAGACTGGATTTCGTCGACAGAAGCGAGGGTTTAATCCACTTCGTGTAGAAAATCTGGTTGACTTCCCCCTAGATCACACCGACCCTACGGATCCGTATTTTCAATACCAATGGTATTTGGTAAGTACAGCCTTTAAGACATAGTTTATAAAGGTTAGTTTTTGGTCGACTGCTGCGATTCTGGAATTTCTTTTCTTTCGTGTTGTGAAAGGAGCGGCCGACTCGCGCTGTAATCAAGCAATTATATTTCCACCTGTCCACATTCCAAATGTACGTAGCAACATCTCAAACAAAGAAAACAGTACCTACATGTAAAACATTGTTCTATAGTTCTCGAGTCAATCGGCCAGGAGGTGTTTCTTTTTATTTTTCAACCGACAGCTTATTCATATTGCAGAGGTTGTTTCTTGCTTTCTCCGTCTAACTAGATCAATGCATATAGCGCTTTCGCACTTGCTTGATGTTTGCCTGCTGTCCTGGGCCCGGATTCCTACTTGGATGTTGAATCTCTTATGGGATGATTGGGCAGTAGGTAGTGAAAGGCCCATTTGAGTCGTAAACCGTAGGTCGTAAAGCTGCAAATAGTATGTCCAATTTCCCTCCTGATGGCCAGAAATGAAGTGCGCTGTCCGTGTCCTTCTCTAGTTTTACACCAGCTTTCTCTGAATTTTATATCCCAGCTCCAAGGCAAGCTGTCGAGGCTCGGCTGATGCTCCGACTCCTGCGTAGTCACCAATCACAAACGCCACAACAACTGCAGTGATTGACTCCTTTTGTTTTTTGCTAGCGCGTTACGTAGGATGTTTGTCGAATAATGTACATAACAAGCTTTTGTGATGTGCTCTCTAAAAGCTCTCTGCATTTTTTATGCAGGCATTTGCATTTGTTATGACTTTCTTCACTTCGCTCTCTACTTTTTCAGTCCGATGAATAAGAGAAATAATTTACGATCTTTTTTACCGAAACTTTTTTCATCGACGAGTTAATTCATCGGGATTCTATTAGAGTTATATGTGTCCAACAAGAAAAACAGGAATTATTTTAAGGTTAGAACATGTCAAACAAATCGTCCACATAAAAGTCCAGTGTTCGGTCTCCGGCTACTTCCTTGTTGGCAACTTTTAAGAATTTGGTAGCCACTTGAGAAAACTCAGAATCACACGAAATAAGACATAGTCACTTTGTAACCCGTGTGGCTACTCTTTATTTCATCAAAAAATATAATAATTGTAAAATTGAAAATTATTTTTTAAAATTAAAAGAACAATCAAAGAATAATAAATTAATTGGGCAGGCATATTTTAACGCTCTGAATCAAATTTCTGACCTTATCAACTTAAATCTAGAATTATACTGTAGACAAATTGCTTTCAAACGATGATTAATCCGTCTATAACATGACATCTGCGCCGATTACCAAATGGATTAGATACTCCTTCGCGCATGGATTACAAAAATTCACTAAATAATTGATTCAAGAAACTCAAGAATGTAAAACCAAATACTTTTACTTTGGTTTTTAGAAAAATACAGGCCAGAACGGGGGCAAGCCCAAGCTTGACTTGAACGTAGAAGCTGCTTGGGCCCAGGGAATAACAGGCAAAAATGTCACTACAGCGATTATGGACGATGGGGTGGACTACATGCATCCAGATCTCAAGTTCAACTATGTAAGCGTAGTGTGACCGTAGTGGTCCTTAGTTGACTATAATCTTACACTACACATTAGAAAGAGACAAGAGAGTCAATATTTTAATATCGTTGAATTTTATTTCAGAATGCAAAAGCCAGTTACGATTTTAGTAGCAATGACCCATATCCATACCCGAGGTACACGGACGACTGGTTCAACAGGTAAACAAAATAAACAGCCACAATTTTATTAACTGTTATTACAGGGTATAATACACACCAGGGGAAACCAAGGTCGCGAACTTTCCGATTTCGTACTTTTCGGGGAAAGTACTATGAAAGTACTGTTGTAAAATTACGCAGAAAAAATTTGAAAGTACGCGGTGAAAGTATGCGGTGAAAGTACTCAACTTTGTTACCCCTTAGTGTGTAAATGGCAGGCATAGCGTTAGGAACCATAGACCTGATACTGAAACTTTGTTTTGACAAAATGAAACATTGAATATTCAAACCAATCCGGAAAACTTCATGTTTTGCTGTGACCTGCGACCTATGTTTAACTGTACAATCTGAAAATGAGCTCTTTCCAGACATATGCAAAAAACTACATCTCAAAAACAAAACCGGTTGACGTTATGGCGCTATGTTTAGATTATACATTATACACATCTTATCGTCCAATCTGGGGTTCAGATAAGTTTTTGTGCACGCCAACAAGGGGAACCTGAAGCTGCGCTTTGAAATTTTTAAGTCATTCTTTTTGTTTGACTTTCTTAGTCACGGCACTCGCTGTGCGGGCGAAGTTTCTGCTGCACGCGATAATGGCGTATGTGGAGTTGGAGTTGCGTATGAATCCAAAGTAGCCGGTAAGTCGTCCTTTCTCATGGTTACAGGGGTGTAGAAATAGCATCTTTACTTTAAAATCGTAACGCGTTATCAGAGCGACTGTGTGTCATAGCAAGAGGTACGATTATGATTGGTCAGTTTTAGGAATTAAAAATTTTTGATATTTTTAAGAAGTAAACATAAATCGTAAACAACTACAGGGGACAACGCGACGAGCCATGGGTTGCCATGGCCGCACAGGCTAGCCTCATATACGGGTACAACAACCCAGAGTTGTTAGACGTTTCCCAGATGCACTCCTTGACGACCCTTCAACATCATGTAATAATACATCGGTGGGTACTGATGATAATGCAGTTTAACGCTCCATAAGTTTAAGTATATTAGCATTAGCATATATTTACTCCAAAGAAATTGATTAACAAAGACTTCGTCAAACCTATTAGCCTAATAAATCCTTCAGGGCTTCTGCAGCATATTTATCATATATTCTCAAAATCTACACTACATAACTCGAAGAAGTGCAAAAAACATTTGCACCAATTTGACTCACCTGACGTTAACCCTCTTCGATAAGGTTTTTGGTCACTCGGTGTATATACAAGTAGCGAATTTGCATTTGGAGACATTATAGGTAAGTGTCCAACAAAGAAGGGGGCGGGAAAAATCAAATATTAGATCCTCCTTAAGAGGTGTCAAAGGCGCTGCAGGGTGCTTGTTTTTGTGTCTCATTTAGTCTCTGCTTCATATTTTCGGTTTCATAAGACGAACTAATTCAATGGCTTTATTATAATAGCGTGGGCATGGGCATTATGCCGTGTTTATCGCCCCACTGAATCCCTGCCTGCTTTCCTTGTATTGAACTTCATTGAATGAGTTGTCTCCGCCCCGCCCACACCAGAAACTCGAATCTTAGTAATCTAATAAATAATGAATAGGCTCTCAACCCCAAGCTGTTCTACTTTGAAATAGGAATTAGAATGCTGGATCAGCCGTATATGACGGATCTAATTGAGGCTAACTCCATGGGACACGAGCCGAACCTAATTGACATCTACAGCGCATCCTGGGGTCCAACGGACGACGGGAAAACAGTTGACGGTCCCAGAAATGCAACCATGCGGGCTATTGTTCGAGGAGTTAATGAGGTATCTCCATTCGTGATATTTTATCATTTAATTCGATTTTTCTATTGAGTACGATTGATTTTAACACGATAATCCAAACAGGGAAGGAATGGACTTGGTAATATTTACGTGTGGGCAAGCGGAGACGGTGGGGAAGACGACGACTGTAACTGTGACGGTTACGCAGCTTCCATGTGGACCATCTCCATTAATTCCGCCATCAATGACGGACAAAATGCCCACTACGACGAGTCATGCTCTTCCACGCTTGCATCCACATTCAGCAATGGAGCCAAAGATCCTAACACGGGTGTTGTATGTCACGCCCTGCATTTCATATTCATATATAATTGCTATACTCATTTCCAGAGGTTTTATGGACCAAGTATTTATGATTTCCAGGCAACGACTGACTTGTACGGAAAATGCACAAAAAGTCATTCAGGGACTTCTGCAGCTGCACCAGAAGCAGCAGGAGTGTTTGCTCTGGCTTTAGAAGCAAAGTGAGTTTGGATTTTTAATTTAAGCTCAGTTTCAGGAATATCATGAAGCGCTGTTTATGCTTGTTAATTCCCTGGCATGAATACATGTTTTTCATGGTGTTAGCCCTCAATTAACATGGAGAGACATCCAGCACTTGACGGTGCTCACTTCGAAGCGGAACTCTCTGTTCGATGCCAAAGGGAGGTTTCACTGGACCATGAATGGCGTGGGCTTAGAATTTAATCATCTCTTTGGATTTGGAGTCTTGGATGCCGGAGCAATGGTCGCCCTCTCCAAGGAGTGGAAAACAGTTCCAGCTCGCTATCATTGCGACGGGGGGAGCAACACGAATCTCCAGTAAGCTACACTACAACCTCTTACAGAACTAACTTGGCATGGCCGTATGGTGAGCTCAGCTTGGAGCATAGGAAACTATAATTACTCCCGATTTGACTGTTCCAGTGCAATCCCAGCCCGAGGGTCCCTCATCCTAAAGCTGGAGACCCAGGCTTGTCAAGGAGGAGAGACGGAAGTGAATTATCTAGAACATGTTCAGGCTGTGATCACTTTGAACTCGACCCGGCGTGGAGATGTTGAAATCTTCCTGAGTTCGCCCATGGGAACTAGGTAGGTTCCGTCATGCCTCACGGGCACTTGCGTTTATTTGCATAGTTCATAATTGTGCTTTTACTCCCGGTTCCGCTCCAGGTCCATGATTCTAAGCAAACGACCAAATGACGATGACAGGCACGATGGATTTGTGAAATGGCCCTTCATGACAACTCACACGTGGGGAGAGAATCCGCGTGGGACCTGGACACTAGAGGTGCGTTGATCCTGTTCCTCATACTTGTCTTCTTCGTGCTGTGTAGGTTTTTTTTTTGTGGAGGCTGCTACCTAAATTAGTTCTAATTTGGAATTGGATTTCAATTAGGTTCGCTTTGCGAGCGACAGCAGCAGCGAGACGGGATGGTTAAAGGAGTGGGGTTTGATGCTGCACGGAACGAGAGACGCGCCGTACACTGGACTCCCTGTCTCGGACCCTCACTCCAAACTAGCTGTTGTGAAGAAAGCCCACGAAGATCGGAAGAAAGCATAGACGACACCCACGCACTCAACTCCTCCGGCTTACGACTCACCCTCGTCATCTCAGCTGGCCGCAGCACTTCTTTCACCCAGCTTTCTCTATTATTTCTACTCATTGTCTATCACTTACCCACCACGCGAAACACACCCGACTATATATGTTTATATGTCCGCACATGAGGTCAATACAGCCTTTATGCAAAATTAAAGACCGTTCACGACTACTTCTATGTATTGGCATTACTATTCCTGATCATGATTCCCTACTGAATACCTGTATCCTTATCTAATAGTAAATACTTTATCCAACCGTTGATTCCATGTAACGGAATCAATATAACGTCATCAGTAAAATAGAGATTCAAAGTAACTTATTGAATGTGATACTGCACCAATAACAATGCCCTTTTCAGTGGTTCTATTTGAAGAAATTAATATATTTCCATTATTACGTCCTCCTGTGTATTATTTGCTTATCTTCTGCAAATCTTTCTCATCTTTAAGTACCTGTGTATCACATGGTGTTGTACTTCTCTGAAGATCATGTCAACGTTCCTTTGTTAAATTCATCGGAATCCTCACTTGTAGCTTGTGGTGGTTAAAATACTTATATGGAATGGATGGATTCATAAAATACATATTCGTCTTATTTTTGGGATAGGTAGATAGGTACGGTTATAAATAAGTCAAAGAGTTCTCCGAGATGTTGTGTATTAAATACTATGTATGTATATACTCTGTTTAGCTTTTCTGTGTATCTTACCAATTGTATTATCTATAATTAGTGCGTGTATAGCTTATTTTGTTTAGTTAAGTAGTCGTCTGTTCTGTACCAGCAAGTGCATATATAAGATAAGACTACTTAGCCTTAGATTTCATTCAGGTCTGGGTGTAACTCCCCATCCTTTACAGAAAGAACATCTCTGACAAGTCAGAAACTTCTATTTACTTCGACAGCGTGTTCTTATACTGCTTTCCCTTGATATTAAATGTACTTTGTTAATACAATTCCTATAATTCAAAGAGAACGAATAGCGCATTGTAGAATAGAACACTATCAGTGGAAGTAGAAGATTCCTGCTGTTAGTTGATATTAAGTATTTTTGATCAAATTAGCCAGTTCCAGCGTAACTTTATCTACTCGGTTATTTCCTATAAAGCGGTCCGATTAAGTTGGCCGTATTCTTAACGCGGTAGAGAAATAGAGTTTGTGTAATGTAAAGTAAGTGTTGGTAGAAATATTGAATGTGGGTGAGTACTTATTTTTTGGAATATATTCAATTATTATTCCTCAAGACATGCAGCCTTTATTGTTTTTAGGCTGAGTTTCCATATCTCAACAAGACCTAGGAAGGTATGTGAGTCCTACGGCAGCAGGTTTCAGTGTATAAATATCGTGTAAATGGGTCAGTTGAAAGTGTTTATTTCAGAGTTTTGTAGTCTTTAGCCGTTGTAGCTTTTCTTTCAAAATGGTTTTAGTCTTCTGTGCTTTTGTGGTTATTTCAATATTTTCTGTATAGCTACTACGATTGCAAGTATTTGACTGATTGCTATAAAATATAATTTATTTGGAAATAAATGTGACAAAATGTAATTCGGACAGCAACCATAATACTGATCTTCACTGTGGTGGAAACATGTATACATATAAATTGTACGGGTACATATATTTCAAGTGCATTCCAGGTGCATACGGTGTCGGTGTTTGCTTTTGCTCTGCACAAACACTATGGATTTACCCTCGTGTACCGTGTACCTACGAGACAGAACATAGAAACAATTCTAGTACTGCTACGCTGGTGCATGTAAGGAATAGCTCTTGAGCGAGAGCAAGAGAAACTTTCTCCAGCTCTGCCTAACATTTAACATTGCTTCATTGCTTTTTGTTAAATGAACAAAATAGCGGTAAAAACTTGTCTGGTTCTTTTATTAACAAATCGCGTCTAGGCAAGTAAATTACTAGCCAAGAATTTACAAATCACTAGTGCAAAAAACACATGTTTTAACTGCAGCTAATCGTTTATTGCAAGGGGATATGGGAAAGCGTTGGGACTGGTTGACAAATATATATGTATTGTAGATTGTAGGTATATATTTCTTCGTAATGCAATGTGAATGGAAGCGGATAATACTACCAATTTGCACTTTGTCTAACTCTGTCAGAATGATATGTAATGCATTACAAATCCGAACTAGATGAGCTTGAGGATGAGAATTATGCGCCGGGTGACCTAGTCCTCCTATAGTCAGGTCAGTCCGCCAGTTCCAGCTCCATATATAAATTCCGAGCATTGTAGTGGTAGTGTATAGCCAAACTTGGTCGATTGTCCTTGTGCCCTGTGTGCAGTAGGAGAGGGTTGGAGAAAGAAAGAAAAGAAGATAAGATGAGCATCTGCGGAGTCAAGATGCACAGGATTACGGAGACAGAAAAGATACACGGAGAGTTTTACAGAAACCGGAAGGCAATGTGTTTCCAAGTGGAGTATAGATTCCGAGAAGGCGCAGAGACAGTAGTAGGTAATAACAATTTCCAGAAGTACTGAGCTGGGATGCCAGTCAGAGTCAGGCAGTCCAGCCGGATCTCCCGCTATTCCAAACAATACCTCCGACTCCGTCTCCGTCGAATTTCATCTAAAGTCTACACTGTATCAAATCACTGGTCATCTGTTCTAGTTCCGATTCCGCGAGTCAGGCCTGCGTTAATAACACTTGGAATCAAATTAATAGATTCTAGGTACATATCTTTATTTAAGAAGCATCCTACAGCTTGGAATATACAACGATTCGTTCAAGCTGAGAGATCAGAGTTTGTGGGTCCTCTGAGGATCATTCCAGAGTGATGGCTGAGTTTGTCGTGGAACCCAGGAGTCTAATTCGAAACGACAATAAATGTTCCGTTGTTCTAAGCGAGAACGGTGGATTGACGGATGCTCAGGCTTCATCCAATCTGCACCCAAGGAATTGGATTCTCCAGGGGTCTCTTTTTCTCCTGCTGGTGTTGTTCCTCTGTCTCAGCGTAGCCATCATTTTTTTGGTCATTGGACCGCAGTTGTCTTTCTTCCTAGAAACGGTGAGTAATTCAAAAATGTTCTCGAATCTTAAATTATTCTGCAAATGTCTATAGCATTGGAGCCCAGCAAGGGATGTTACACTAATATCCTGTACAATTAAATCTAGCTGAAAACCTCTGAACATGCTTTTAACGGAATCTGCGATAGCAAGGAATGCGTGGAAGTTTCGTACCGAGTACTTAGCAGCGGAGACTTCAAGTCGGATCCATGTCAGGACTTCTTTCATTACACCTGTTCAAAATGGCAAGTCAAGAACCCAGTCAGTTCAGAACAACTCTATCAAGCCGCCAATACTAACCTTTTAACAGACCAGGTTGATCTGCACATTAAAGGTACTTTTCTGTTGGTGTCCGCATCGGAATCATTTGCTCACTTTCCAATACCTACTTGCGATAGTTCCTAGTTGTTTTAACCATTTCAGATTTGCTGGACAAAGGATCGTCGAGTTCAAATGGAAATGGGCTTAATGCCATAAATTCCTTTTACCAGAGCTGTCTGAACTTTACGACTCCGCAGGAAGAGACCATAGGTTGATAATCATACTTACAATTAGTAAAGTTGGAGGTTACTCTAAGCTCATTTTTGAATGCTACAGTTGCAGAAATACTTGGTTCCCTCGGTGGATTCCACAGAGTTGAAGACTGGTCTGAGTCTCGTTTCGACCTAACGACCCTTACCCTGAACCTCCTTCATGCAAATGGAGCTCCTTTGTTTGATGTGATGCTGGATATTGACGCCATGAACAAATCGCGCTATGCTCTCTTCATTGAACTTCCGAGACCCACGAGTCTCCTCCTAAATCTGCTCCCAACCTGGCGGTTTCCCGACGTCCTTGACTCCGTAAGAATTCTTTAAAAAACGCATATGCTTTAGTTCTTTTTAGCATCTTCCATCCAATTTCCTTGGTGTTTACCCAATTTTATTTTTCTACAACTACTAGTTGCGAAACATTACGAGTAAATCTACGAAATCCGAATCGAACTAATCATTAATCTTTAAATCTTATGATGAAAGTTCCAGCATGAAATCTCGTTCAAAACGATTCTTAAAGAGCCCGCTCTGGAAATACTGAATAAGTCAGAATCTGCAGGATTGTTGAACAGAAAAAAGCTTTACAACATAATTACGGTAGGTAACCAATCTAATTTGCTCTGTAGGTTGCTGAGTTGTGCAGGTGGCGGTCTCAGTGTAAGTACGCGGTGTAGTGTATTTTGGATTCGGGGGAGCTTAGCGAAAGGGAGAAAGTAGACCACACATGCGATGTGTGTTCTACCAAAGTCGAAAAACGGAACATTTTTAGGCTACACACTACATACATACAGTGTGTGGTCTACGAAAAATAGACCACAGTAAAACCAGTACCATATTTATTTCATTAATAAATTTTCGGGTGTTTCATACTGTGAGTGGTCATAAGTTATTATAAAAAACATATTTTACGGTGAAAGTAATATCAAAACAGTGGTAAAAGCATTACACATTGCACAATGCTGGTCAAGACAAGATAGAGAAATACTCCAATTACCTACGTAACTAAATTATTAGCGTGTTCTGGGTGTGTGAACTAGAGTCCGATAAACTTAGGTACATAACGAAATACATTGGAAACAAAACAACGTAAAAGTTTAATGAGCATAAATGCAGAATAATATCATAGACAGCAACAAAAAACATGAGCTTTATATTAAATTCATCAATCTAAAATTGGTGCTCGAATAACTAATCCTTTGCTTCTTCCTTTTACTTACACACAAGGGGAGCCTGGAAAGCAAAAAGCTGACTCAATTGAAACTTTTAACTAATAGAACCTGTCGTTCCTGGAATATGACGGAGACTGAAGTGACCACGGAAATGAATGCTATTGCTCGAATTTCCGAGAGCATACGCAAGGTTTGACATATTTACAACTAGCCACCTACTTTCGCTTCGTCCTTTCTCTGTAAATTAATGAATTTAGTGGTGAGCTTGATTTTGAACAGAAAAGGAAGCAAAATATTTGTACACCTGCAGAGAGACATATCTGTAGCTGTACAACATAATCCCAATACCTAGAGACTTTCTTGTCTGAAAAGGGGAATAGGTATCACAACCTACTTGTAAATTGTAACCCAACATAGAAATGTTTATATGCAGATTAGTTCGCCATTTTTTTAATCACGAGATTATTTTCAGTTGTTACCGAGTGAGAGAACGAGGAAGTTCTTAAAGCAACAAAACCGAGTATACAACGACTACAGCATCGAACGTTTACAGAGCGAATTCCAGTTGATCGATTGGAAAAGGTTAATTTTGGGTTTGATGGAAATTGGGAAAAGCGAAAATATTTCAAAAATTCGGAACCTGGACTGGAGTCAATTCGTAATTTACGTCCCATATCCCGACTATCTACGCAGGCTATTTGCTACAATTCGCAACGAAGACAAAAGGTGCCTATTTTATTGTGTCACCTCCTCAGAGCTACGTGCCACTCAATGCATATCCCCAAACAGCCTCTGATTGAAATGCTTGATAATGCTTGATACGGTCAAGCAGTACCATTTAGCATGTCGAATTTGTTTAATACTGATAACTCCTGTAAAGCTAACATTCTATTGAAACAAATTAATGAGCTTTGAATACAAATATGAAGAACTACCAGTTGTAAATTAGAACATATATCTTTCACTTAAATTTCGGCAAGTAACGGAATATATTATTCAGCGAAACTCATACTCCTTCACTATTTTGCTTCGATCGTCAGTTTTCCAACGATGAACCGAATACATTTCTGTGATGGGTAGTTGGCACAATCAAACGGCGCAAAACGTAGAAATTGAGTCGGTTTTATGTGGCACGGCGCTTGGAAGTGAGATAAGAGCCTCGAACTTGATGTTGAATGTGGACGCTGGTGCACGCTAATAAACGATCTTGATTTTAGAACCCTTCAGAACATGATGCTTCTGATTTATGCAAGAGATATCCTCAATGACCTTACGGAGAAGAAGAACGCAGAGGACAAGTGGAAATTTTGCGTCCAATCCACGAAATCAGCGTTTGCAATGGAACTGTCTGCCTTATACTTGCGTTCCTTTGAAAAATCATATCTTGAACTTGTTCGGAGGGATGTAAGAACATCATTTTGTTTCTTATTGTTTTTTTTTTAAATAACCCATTATTGAAACGGACAGAAAAAATTGCCTAGGTATACCGTATTGAGCTCGGCATTCCTCCAATTAGACAAAAGCCTAATTTCAACGCTATGTTATATTTGAGCATGTGCCTTCAAAAAATGCTCAATTCGCTGTTTAGCTTTAAAAGTTGATAAGCGATTACACCACCTTACAATCAGGCACCCCTACCCTACTGACCCATTTTAAGCTTTTGTACGCAGGCAGATGATGTCTGTGAGAATGAATGTCCGCATCACCTTCACAACTTGAATCCCACTAGGTCTTCCATCATTCGTTCACCGAAGTGACCTCAATTGCTCCTTACAATTACAATATCTTCCAGTCTAAAATACTGCAGTAAATGTCCTTGACAATGAAGTCTTCCTTCGCTGGTCGTTACTGAAACTGAACGGCGTTTCCCTGTGTATTTTCAGGTTGATCAAATATTTCACCGCGTTCAAGAATCAGTTATTCGCTTTCTTCGTCAATCGGACTGGTTGGGCAAAGCAACAAAGGAGAAAGCCGTGTCCAAAATAGAGGCTCTGCAAGGACACTTCATAGGACCCTCCTTCTATTACCAGGATGGCTACTTGAACATGGCCCCTAACAAAGTACCGCTCAGAAACTCTTTTAGTCTCAATTCAACAATCACAAGAGATAATGTATTTACATGCCTGCGCCGTAGAATACTAATCTTGTTGAACACACGAATGTATAGGTGCAAATGAATGCTTCTGATTTTTCCTCCAACATCCGTTTGATCTACCGTGTTTTCCGGGAGCAACTTTATCAATTATATTTGACTAATGTTGAAGAAGAAAAAACGACGTGAGTCTGCCTACGATTAGACTTATCCAACACAAATGGGTTTCCAACAGGTCTTGTTTATTTTCTATAGCTGGACGTTTGTTGCTTTTCCCTTTACCGTCAACGCATTTTATATCCAACAATTCAACAGTATTGGTGAGTATTATTGGTACTACAGTATACACAAATACGAGGGCTGTCCCAGTAAAAATTACCCTCACGCATTAGACTCACGAATGGGACTGAGACGCAAACTTTTTATGTCGTTTCAATGAGCTTCCGAATGGAAGTCCAACGTTCAACCACGGAGTTTGATTTTAAATTTTGCAGCAAACTCGTTGTCCTAGAATTTTGCTATCTGTATTATTGGTTATTAGCTTAGGCACAGCCTTGATGACAAACCAACTCTGGACGGTCAAAATCAGTCAAAAAATTCGTTAGATATTTTTAAAAAAATGCCCACCTCCTCGTTCATTTTACGCACTTTGAACCTTTGATCAGTGGTCAAAATTTCTTGGCGACTTTTGGTGGGGTTTGTAATCAAGGTTGTGCATAAGCCATTAACTGATACCATGTCATGTAAAGTTTAAAATTTAAGAATGTGTTTTACAGCAAGGGGTGTAAGCACCAGTAAGTTTCTCGTTGAATGAATAAGTAACGCCATTATGTCATCTAATTGATTTTAGTGATTCCGTTGGCGTTTCTAAACCCACCACAATACACAGTCGGAGCTCCCAGTTACATCAACTATGCCACAGTCGCTCTAACGCTTGCTCATGAAACTCTTCACGCTCTGGATGGGTCAGGTAAAGTTATTTTGAGATCGCTTAGGACAATTAAAGAATTCAGTGTGTATAAGGCTGTATGTGTCTCAAGACCCTTTTGACCCAACCTAACCCAGCGGTATTTCGCATTTCATGCATCCTTTCAGGGAGTGGGTTTGATGCTCAAGGGAGGCTTCAAGATTGGTGGAGCGCGGAGGCCCGGATCCATTTACAAGAAAGAAGTGCCTGTGTAGCCAAGCAATATTCCGACAATTTCCAAAAAGTCATTCCATTTTATGAAAAATCGGTTCCCATTCAGGTGAATTACTCTTTCCTTTCGGTGCACTCACGGTTAATAAAGTGACAAAGAAGATCCGGATTTCCTAGAACTCTCACAAAACGATGTTATATTTCTACTAATCTTTTCAACCCGTTCTGCGACTCCAGGTAGACGGGAATCTCACTCAAAACGAAAACATTGCTGATATAGCCGGAATTCAAGTCGCTTATAATGCTTTCATCAATCAACGAACGGGCCTGGAAGCCGAGGACAGCAGGGTTCAACATCTAAAAATTCCAGGAATGGATTTCAGTTTGGACCAAATGTTCTTCGTTACGGCGGCTCAGGTATATTGTAATGTATAACTCATCCCATCATGAAGTTATTCGTAAAATCTAATATAGCCTTGCATATGCCCTTATTCCTCTTGATACTCCTACTCGATTATTAAATTTAATTGTACGACAGACTGTCCTCTTAGATATTAAGTCAGTGAAAGTTCACGTAGTATTAGATAATGTCCGTGATCCACACCGGTCACACAGATTTTAAAAACGTATGCATTGTTCCCTACAGGCCTATTGCGCCAATATCGCTCCAATGGGCTATGTGTTGTTACTGGAAGCTGACGAGCACACCACGCATGACTTCCGAATTAATGGAATGATGATGAATTTCCCGAAATTCTCTGAAGCCTTCCAATGTGCGCCGGGATCGCCAATGAATCCAAAAATGAAGTGTAAATTTTGGTAACTAGAAATTCTACTGTCCTGATGCGCCTGTAAAAAATATGTCGAGGCCATAAAAACCTAATCAATTCTGAATCAAGCAATAAAACGTTTACAACGAATTGTTTACACCACATGACACAATTTTATTACAAAGAGCAAAACACGAAACCACAAGCTTCCAGATCCAGACTTGCCTTCTTCAACCCATTCCAGATTCAAAAGTTGATTTGAATAGATGCTAAATGCAGAATTTACATCAGAAATTCTGTTAAAGAAACTAGTTTGGGCAGTACAGACAGATGGTAAACAATGTATTCATTCATCCCGGAAGTTACTTTTTAGATCGCAATCTTCGGGTCTCAGATTCAACACCTGATCACTAGTGATCAGTTGAAGAAATCGAGCAGAGATTCTTCAGCGGTACAATTCGCTTCCTACTTTCAATACAATAATTATTCTCCGTCTTCTGGAGCTAAATCTATTCCTTCCCACGGATTCCGGGGTCTCACACGACTTGTTATGTGATGAGTTTTGTCTTACAACGATTACAGATAGTTTACAGTTACTAGGAAGTCCAAAGTTGTGAGCATGCAAGATTGAAGAGAGATACACTGATTATCTATATGCTTAACTATTTACTCGCCTAATTATGTTCACAAGGAACAGCGTCACGTCACATTACACACATACACACTGTACTGCTAATATTAGCATTAGTCAAGAATTAGCGGAAAGCGGAGTACATAATTAAAACTTAATGCAGTCCATTGGAACCCAAGATACACAGTTTTTACTCGTTGGAGCAGAGCATTGGTACTCATGCTCAATGTCTACCTATAACATTTACTACTTTTTTTGGCAAACTTTGTGAGCAAACTTTTCTCCTCAGTAGTGCTGTTGCTGCTCATGTGCGACCGTTGAAGAAACCAACTAACCTCCCTGCTCCTTCCAACACACCATTTACCAACAACGCAGTGATCCGATCTTACATCTTACTCAATCCAGCTTCATGTTCAGAGCGTACACATTCTCAGCTCCATATCCATTTCCGGAAGGAGACCTCGAGCTAGGTTAACCGTTAGCAAAGCACTTATACATACAACTGAAGTAGTGAGCGAAAAAGCATATCAACCACACAAGACACACGACAATTACAATTCAAAGTTTTTAAGCTAATTCTATAGCTCGAAACACTAACACAACTTCTGACTAAGACTTAGACCTAAGTAGGTCTTCTCAGAGACCATTTCCCAAGATTCAAGATTATGAGCCTTTTTGATCAGTTCGGACTGAGCTAAGCTTAAACATAAACTGAAATATTACAATTACTTACAGATAACTACTTTCACAATTAAATTCTAACAAAAGAACATGAATAGAACTCATTTTTGGTTTGATAACACGTTGATTTACAACAACCTGCTTTCAGTTTAACACTGCTTAAAACTGAGAGAAACATATGTCATACATACAACACATACATAAAACTCAGGCGTGGTTCAACGAAATAAAATTTGACTGTTGCTAAGTTCTCACGGTCTCCGTCAAATTGTGGAATTAGACGTTCACGGTGTCATATGGAGTCAATCCATTTGGAACCGCGTTTCCGGCTTCATTCCTGTAGGAATTTCAAAATATTTTATTCATTACTATTTAGGAAACAAATACTGTAATCCAATCAGGATTGCTCCCCATGACGGATAATCCAGATCGTATACTACTAAGTACTCAAAATTCGTAAAACGGAACTTACTGTTTCCTAATCCATTCAAGAGAGGCAAGAAAATATACAATTTATATTAAATATATAGTTGTACTTTTGGGTGTCATGATTATTAAGTGCACTATAAGACTCAAGTTGTTATCAATTTACTCTGAATATATGCAGAACTAAAACTAATTTATATACCTACACGCTTTTTTTAAAAACATAAATTGTGCACGATCATAAAATGAACAATTGTTTGCACAATGCGTGATGTTTAATCCAATTTTCACGTCCCGGCAAAGGCCTGCTATCATGGTGGCAGCGAGCGGTGTCTAACGAATATTTTGTGAAAACTGAAACCCAGTATTGCCACAACCGTTAAATACATGTTATTGTACCCCGAACGATGCGCACAGAACGTGTAAATTACTGTGACTACTCTTTGCAGGAAATCTAGAAAACAAAGTATGTTGTATAGTTCAGATTGAGAAATGAACTTACTTTTCGAGAAGACGACGCATTTCCTCAGTGCTCAAGTTCGGTGCGTTGCCCACAGAGTTGCGGCTTTTGATAAGAGGATCCCGGTCACACTCCGCTTCGGACAGTTCGTTGGATTCCTTGGAGTCGTTAGCTGAGTTGGTGCTCTGGTTGTTCTGGGAGTGCGAAGGAGTGGAGCTCGGGGTGGAGTCGACGGGGCGCGGTGGTGGCGGCGGCGGTGGAGAGGGACTCTCGGGAATGGGCACGGCTCTCATGGATCCCATTGAGCGACGACCTGCGGAACCACGTCTCGGACTCCCATATCCGTACTCGTCCTCAATATTAGCAGGGTCGTCGTACTCGGAGAAAACGTGATTCGACGGTGTAATGGTTCCGTTCGGGCCTACGATCCCTCCTCCAGCCAAACTTGTAACAACCCCAGTCCCAACGGCTCCCGGTCCCTTCCCATAGCGCGTGGTTGTATTACGAGTCTAATCAACAAAAGTTATTTGGTAAAGTTGAATCCATATCGCTAGTTTCTGCCTTCACTATAACACGTCCTAGCTGAATGTATTTTGCTACTAGGGAAATCCGAGACGGTGCTCATATCAATAGCTATAGTATTATACATATTATTTTGCATTACTGCGGATTGTGATCCCCGATGACCATGGCCTGGCGGGTGCGGCAAAGTCAAAGCAGCCTTTGAGGGGTCCATTTCCTCGCGAAATCCAAGAAGATGAAAGGTGGCATAAGGGCATATTTCCTCATCCCCACCTGGCCCGCCTGCAATTAACACTTCATTACATTTCCACATTTGGAATAAATAGGAAAAACAAAAAAGTTAGAAAAGTGTGAAAAGATAAAGATGTTGTATAATATTGGTCCATAATAATATTTTCAATTCGAGACAAAGACAGTAAAGTCAAAGACGATACAGGCGAGTAGATATTGCGGCACTAAACTCTGGACTCAAATCAATTAGAATAGTGATTCAGAAATATTAACTAGAAAGGGAACAAGACGCAGACTTAAAAATCAAAATGGGATTACCACCTGGCGTTTTACTATAGAGTGAGCTATCATCGGAATGAGCATGCGCAGAGTGCGGTGGGACGGGTGGATTAGCGGCCAGCTCTTCGTAAGTATGAGGACCACCGTTTCCGGAAACTTTTCGAGGAGCCCAAGTGGCATGACCTGGACAAGGTGCACCAATACATTCAAAGCCAAACAAAAATAATTTGCTCGTACACCAAAGTACTGGGAAATGAATTCTCTAGTGTCTAGTTGGGGTTTCTAGTTTCTATTTGTGAACATTTCATGTGCCGTACGTTAAACCTAATCGTACCTACTTTTTGGTTAAATTAAAAGGGAAAACAGGAATAAAAGCCAATCAACATTCATCCATTAATTGTGAAAATGCGTTACAACATGGCATGATCATTACTGGAAAAACCTTACCATGAAACTTCCGGAGTTGAGACCCTAATGACTGTTCGTGTACTTTAAAATAAATCTAGATCTTTGGGAAAGAGTATTGATGGAATAGCTTACCTCGCTTAAGTCTGTCGCAAGTGCTGTAGTTGGAATTGGCTCCAGGAACAGGGGGAAGCTTCCTATTCGGTGGTGCAATATATCCAAGCTCATCCCTGAATTCCCGTTTCAGCGTCATTCCTCGTATGTCGGGTTGTGCGTACAGACCTTCATCCCGAAGTCGCACAGATTCCGGTCCTTTACGTCGAGGAAGAGCCACGCAGAGTATCGCAATTGCAACCAGGATTATAATTATGATTGCCAAGAAAACCAGGAGCGTGCTATAAGTCACCCAAGTAGGCAACCATGGGAAAATTAATTCCAACAATGCCCTTTTGTCGTTGTCATTGTTGCGTGCAGGTGCAATTACATCTGGGAAACGAGTGTGAATATATCTTAGATTATCAAAAGCATAATAAAAATATTTTATTCTAAATCAAGCTTGCTCAATTCGAGCGATCAAACTAGTCTTATGCTTACTCCCAGTCACAGTCAATGTGGAAAACGAGAATTCAGCAGGAGAGAAGCCGACGTTGTCTGTAATAAAGATTCATACTTTTACCCATGATGAATGAGTTAGTTCGAAAATAAAACAGAATTCTAAGCTTACTGTGAGCAGTAACTCGAAGGTCGTACCAGGTTGCCGGACTGAGATCAAGAACCTGTGTTTCAAAATATATTTAGTAAAATAAAATCCAATATTTGTATAAATCAAATGAACTGTTTGTTGGCTGTAATTCGAAGCTACACACCGGAATAATAATTGTACAAATACCGAAGCGTTATGCATAGGTATTACCGCGCCGTAGGAAACAAAAATGAAAGTAAATAAGACTAAGGTTTGGGAAAATGTATCTCTAATGAGTTAAAACAAGATTAAAACATTAGGTAATCAATTTCAAGTATAAGTGGAGTTGTGAAAAATATAAGCATTTACCACATAATTTCCAGATGGTTTCACTGAGTTTGACACGGTAGTCCTGTTAAATAAACCCCAAATCATTTGAGTATCATACATTAAACATTTTGTAAAAATGCGTGGTCACATTTCCAAACTTATTTCTAAACTTTAGCATAATACTAGAATTAGAAATTTAAAATTTAAAAAGGGTTGTACCATTCCTGTTGGTGTTTGGGTTTGTATTCCACCACGAAATATAGCATGGGGCATCCTGAAAAAAGTTACACATATTAATTGGGCATAGACATAGACACGTGTATTAATTGTCCATTATTTACAGAATACTACCTAAACCATACATGAATCTCAAACCGGAAATAAAATAGGTAACATCATAGCGTTCTAGGTTCTAGTGTTGCAGTAATATTGCTTGCAGGAGCCTATTGAGTTATGCGCTTTCACGTGAGTGGCTAGATTAGATTATTTATTAGAAGCAAAATCCTCAAAGCGAAAACGCTGTTCAAATATGATTTTTTCTTGAAATTCCTACTTATTTTTAAAGACATTTGGTTAGCGCAAGAACCATATCTAGATCGTGATGGCCGCCGCGGGAATTCCAAAAATATAATTGGAATCAATCAACGCCCCACTTTTTCCTAAATTCCGGCTCCCTCAATACTCACATAGCCAGCATGGCACGTTAATAGAAGAAACAAGAAAATTACATGCAACTAGGATTCAAGTAATCAGCTTACCACCATCGTCCCACGAAGAAAGGTGGAGTGTAATTGAGCTCGGAGAAACTTCGATAAACTTTTGAGCTGAAGGAACCTATTGACAGTAATTAATGATGATATAGGTATTACAGATATGAGCTGAAACTTTCTTATGCTCACTAGCCAAAGAGCTCAAATGTATTTTTCAGACCGATGGTTTAGCTCCTTTGGTCCGAGTATTCAATATGTCAGATGCCTCTCCAACTCCAATCCTGGTATTCAGACGAACAAAAACCCATTATAATTCTGTATTGGGTTTCAAGCCCAAGTGTTTTACAGATACGTTATATTTGTTCACACTGTACTTACCCGTTGTAGCTTGTTGCATAAAGTTGATACCTCGTTCCGCAAGACAAGCCTGGGAATAATTTATGTTCAATCAGTGCAAACATACTATAAGGATATAAAGGGTATAAACTCTTCTAAGAAAGAGGTGGATTACCTTCTAAAGTGTACTCTGAAACCGTAGGCGAGATTTGAGTTGTTTCGAAATCCCCAAAGTCCTGCTTATAATGAAGCGTCATGCCGTGCAGAGGAGACGAGTCGGTAGGTGACTTGAGCCTAACCGTAATTGTCGTTCCAGTCGTTCCGGCAAGAGATATGGATGGCGGTGGTGGTGGTGCCTGAACAACTAAGGTGTGCATGATGGCATCATTCCCGAAACTGTTTTCTGCTTTGCACTCATAAACGCCACCGTCCTTTCTGATTGTGGTAATTAAGTATAGAGAAATACAGATGCGAGACAAGTATAAATTAAAACTAAAATATAGAGTTTTGGCGTATGTACCGAGTAACTTCTTTCACCAAAAGGCTTCCATCGGGGAGTAATCTCAGTCGATCACTTTGAGTCAAAGACATTCCTTTTACTCGCCAATTAACAACTGGAGCGGGCACACCTACAACCTGTTCAATAGCAAGAAGAAAGTATTATGCAACTTCCGCTCAGCTTTTGGTTCCATAGATTTTTGATGACCCAAATAGTGGATTAAATTTCTAATTGATTACATCATTACCTGACATGGGAGCTTAACATCCTCTTTATGTGTAGCCACAACTTTTTCTGCGAAGCTGGCAATCTTTGCCGGAACTTTGCTCGACGGTGAAATTGTGACCGATTTGGAGGCCTTTCCTTCACCAATTGCAGTTGAGGCCGTAACCCAGAACTCATACTAAATAAGATCCATATCAGGATAACAGTGTACAATAAGCAAAGCAACAAGCAAAGCAATATTGGTATCAATATAATTCATACCCTCTCCTTTCTCTGCAGTCCAGTTATCTCGTAAGTATTTTGGAAAGCCGGAACACGCTGCGCTTTTGGTTCAGACTGAGAAGAGAACAAAGAAATCATTAACTTCAAATTGCCTGATTATTACATACAATATACAAGTAAAAATTAAACAAAACCAAAGCTCAGACCTCTTTTTCGCCAGTTGTTCGGATGTAAACGGTGTACTACAAATTGAAAACGATATATTTAGTCATGTTAACCACGGTAATTATAAATTTATTTTTCGTGGCATCTCATATCCGATTTTTATCTTCACAGCAAAATCCGTGTGGTTCATTTCCAGCTCAAATACAGGAACCATTAATAAAATTAAACTTATGCATATAGTGTTTGAAAGCTGTTTCAACCAACGAGTATATTCCTGAGCGAGATGGAATAATTTGAAGGTTATGACTGTAACTTAATAAGATTGTTAAGTTATTTTGTTGCGCTCAACTGAAGACATTGCTTGAAAAAACTCCGCATGACTCTTCAAATAATTAGCTTTAGAACGATGGAGGCAGGTATTGTATAAATTCATGTGTAGATTACATTATGACTTCGAATAGTGTTGAAAATAGACTACCCGTACTTTGTCTTAAAAGGATAACCTGAATTTTATTAAAAATGGACCTTACTTGCGTAATAATTCCATTCGGTTCGGCTGGAGACTGCCAAGATACCAAAATCGAGTCAATCGACATAACGACACCCTTCACCGCCATAGCTGGGCCTGAAAATGATTCACGCATGTCGCGTGTTGAAATGTCTTATTTACTGATGTCAATTGGTGGTACATTCTGCATGTACCCGGTACATGCAGCAACAGTAACACACTATACCTGGAACATCTTGTTCAGTATGACAACTAATTACAACGGTCTGAACTCCATCACCTCCGGACGTGTAAGCCAAAATAGTCATGTTGTAATTTGTATATTTCTTTAATCCATGAAGAATAGTCTCGGTAGCAGAACTGACTTTTGTTTCTTTTGTTTTATCATCTAAAAAAATAAAAATATTCCACTGTAATTAACTAATTAATACCAGAATATTTGACCCTCGGAACTTCGAATGTATATAAATCCGTTAGGTGGATAAAATGATGTAGATGACACGTACCGTACCACGTTGCTGCAGGGCCGAAGATAACTTTATATCCCTTAATGACACCTTGAATAACAAACGTCATTTAAACATAAATAATTACATTTTAGGAAAACTAGCAATTATTATGGGTAATGACAATCAGATATACCGTTTGCGGAAACAAGTGGTGGAGATGTCCACGACACACGAATTGATTGCGAAGTAAGCGTGGTGCACGAAATATCCTGTGTTAAAATATTTATGTTTATAATCTTTATACCTAAGTACGAAACGTGGCAGTAAAATGAATCAGAGATCAGAATGGCTATAAATTCAGGGATATTCCCACCTGAGGGGGTTGATCCGGTTTTCCTTCGGCAGTATGCATTACATGTTCCTTTGACATCGGACCTGGCCCAACTCTATTGAAAGCCTGTACAACTACAGCGTACTCCGTATATGTCCTGAAATAAAGTCGAACCTTCACTAGAGAGCACTTCAAAGCCAATGGCGGGTAAATAATAAGATCAGATCATAGGTCACCAAATGAAAAACCATATTTCGATTTTACAAACAGGCTGTTTGAATGAACTACTTTACCAGGACCTAAACTACTCGAGATTCTTTACAAGGACTCACTTAAGATTTTGAAGCATCAGATGGTGAACACCCTTCTCACGATTGAATTCAATGGTAGTGAACAAATAGGGCTTATCTGAAGAAGCCAGCTTGTAACCCACGTAATAACCTGTTTCCAATGAAAAATAGTGACGTGTTACAAATTGAATTGTGGGTATGGGTAAGTGATGGTAGTAAAATGAAAATGTATTTGTGAGAACCACATGTACCCATTATATCTCCGTTCCATTCTTCCTTCAGTGGAGGCTGGAAATTAGAATAAATTGATTGATTGTCGACACAATATAAATATTGCTTTATAAGAACTGTGGTTTTACCTTCCAAGTGAGCTTCAATGTATGCTGATCGACAGGTTCCACCTAAACAACATTTCAACTTCATGAGTACAAGTACTAATGGTAGTACTGCATACTACCAGCTCAGCATATTTTGTCGACAAAATATTCAATTTTTAGTTGCCTTAGAAGGAAATTATCTTTATTTTCGCGAGTCACACTTCAACTATTGGTGACCGTTCCGCTGATAGTTAGGTTAAAATTACCTTGTCAAAATAGATAGCTACCTACCTAATATCTAACTTTCTCTCGACAAGTCTTATAATAGATACAGATTATTTGGTAGGAAACAGTGCGTACTAATAAAGAATTACTATTGGTGCGGCGAATAGTAAAAGAACAAAAACTCTGACCAGAGGCATGTTCAAGTTTTCCACCAACACGAAGGTAAACTGTGCGAGTTTGAGACATTTACTAATTAACTCACGGCAATATTTTGAGGTGGACCAGAAGGTGCTTCCTCGGCGGTAATGATAGTGACGGACTGAGAAGCTTCAGATATTCCAACTTCATTCTCGGCCACAAGACGTAGGTGATAGGTTGTCGACGGTCGTAGATTGTACACACCGGCCATTACTTGATTCCCGGGAACAAGTACGCGATCTTTTCCGGTTTGCCAGTCACTCTTAGACATTTTGAATTCAATGTAATATCTAGTTATTGGAGAATTTCCAGAGTAGGGTTCGGTCCAAGCAATTTGGACAGAACGTCCGGATTTATCCAAAACTTTCAAACCAAACGGAACCTCGGGTGCTTCTGTTAATCCAGCAGAAAGTTTTAATTTTTCATATTTAATAATTCATATTTTATTGCACTGAATACATGAGTAAGTAGTAAGTCTAATAATAGAGCTTGCCTTGTACAATCAGGTTAATGCTGGTTTCATCAGAGCCAAATGCGTTCGTCGCCACACAAGTGAATAGTCCACTGTCAGTACGTTCCGATCGTTTTACACTGAGATCGCTCAAAACACCATTGGACAATATTTCCTCTCGAATTGTGTAGCCAGGATCCGATTTAGGATCCAATCGCTTACCATCTCGACTCCAAAGAATTCCGATTGGTTTCTCACCTGTGATATTGTTGGAATATAACTAACTTCCGACGTGACGTACAATCCACGGGAAAACAATAGCTTACCCTTTGCTTCGCATTGTAGAACTGCCGGTTCCGTCTTCCTGGCCGTCTGATTTCTGAACTTAATCTCGAACTGTGGAGGTGCTAGTACATTAAAACAATCGAAACAGGTCAGACTCAATTATAATTACTATTTATTATTACTATTCTTATCACCCAAGCATTATACAATTTTAATGAAGGTACCTTGAACAGAAATGTAAATCACGGCACTCAGTCCGCCCCCAATTCCATTATTGGCTTCGCACAGGTAGTAGCCCTCCGAATTCTTCTGAATTGAAGCAATAATCAAATGACCATCCTCAACCCGCATTCCCGGAGCAGATGCCTTCAAGTCTCTATAATCAATCGGCCCATCACCGGCGGCCTTTTTCCAAGCCACAGTGGGTTTAGGAAATCCATCGGCTTTGCATTCAACTCGTGCATCACTCCCTTTACGAAATGGAACAATTCTGTTGTAGTCCGAAATTGGTACCGAAGTTATTAAATTCTAGACTGCTTGGAAATGTTTTACCTTGAGCGATGGCTCTGTCCGTCGGTTCAACAATCCAACGCGGTGGAACTAATAAAGTCAAACGTATTATTAGTGAATATTCGATCCATAGAAGAGAGTAAGAGTGGCAAAAAAGCGTAAAGCACATGCATGGCTACAACACAAATGATCAACGGAGTGAAACGAAATACTTTTTCCAGACGGAAAATGGAATTATTTATATAACTTTTAAATAAGCAAAAGAGGAACTTATACACAGACGTAACATAATAAAATAAGGATTGGGAAAGGAAGGAAAGGATTCGACATTTGCAACCTTAACCTCTTAGATACGATAGATGGATCAATTGATATGCCCTCAACCTATAGAGGTTGAGGGCATATCAATTGATATGCCCATATCTTCACAACAGTTATGAAATGCACGATAGTGAACCTGAACCCAAAGAATTCCAACTCCTAACTTCCTAAATCCTAAATTGCAATAAGGCCAATATGGCGTATATTTCCAGCTGATCTTGATTGGGAATTGGAACTAAAACTGAAACCCTTTCCTTTACTACAAAATCTATGCATACAAAGCCATTGAGTTAAGAAAAGAGTACAGAATTCTGAATATTCAAGTAATATGCTGATACCGTAGACTTGAAGAAATGCGGATGAGTCAGCTGTCCCTGCTGCATTTTTAGCGGTGCAAGTATATTCTTGGAACAGAAACAAAATTTCATTTTAAATAATCGGTGGAATCCGTGTAGTTAGTAATTTAATTGCGTTTCTTATTCATGGTGAAACAAACAGAGAACAGAGTCACTGCTTGTGACCCAAAACGAAATGTCAACAAGACTCACCGCCCCTATTTGAAGGCGAAACAGGTTCAACAATTAGAACGCTCAGTCGAGCTCCGAGCGGAGCTGTTTTCATGCCTAAATGTGACCCTAACGGACCACCCTGAAAGCTCCAGAATATTTCCATAGGAGTGTCACCTAAATTCAAGACCCAAATTTAGATTTCTAAACCGAATAAGAGTAACATTAGGATAGTATATAGCTACATAATTTAGAGGACAACCTTCGCTAACAAGGCAAGTTGCCTGAGCCGTTGCTCCCGCTAGAACCGGATCCAAGCTGAATGGAACAATACTCGGTTTCACTGTGGGAAAAAATAATATTCGTCTTTATGAGAATAATTATGTGCGCTCCTGTTCTGACCTCGTCTCGAATAACGAACGTTACGCCAGGAATATATGTAGAGTTACCGGAAAGAAAATCCCCTAGAACAAGCTCTATAATTCGATCTCAACAACTTATTACGGCCGAACGTATTTGCACCGGAATGCAGGATGAAATGTAGTAAACTTGCTTCCACGCATGGAATGCAAATCTGACTTAGACGACCTATCAATGAGCCTATACCGTCATCCGCCACTCTAAGCAAATCATATCGTTCAATTTGGAAAAGGTTTAAAATAGTTAATTAGCTGTCAGCTGAAATGCAAAACACAAGCACACGTATTTAAAGTCACCAAATACATGGATTCGGAACCCCAAATATGGTGTACCTTTAACCAGAAG
>JAQFYT010000196.1:0-32451 GCA_034694925.1 Ceratophysella denticulata
ATTCACTGTCCGTATTATACAATTCCAAATTTTGTGAAGCCATGGATAACTCAGATTAATTTTTACCTTCAACCGGACACAACCTTCACTTATAATTGTCAGTACGTAACTGATTTAATTACCTACTCTTTCTTGTGGTAGCTTATTCACATATACCTACTATACCGTCCTTTTTCAGTACAATCTACTCATTTTTATTTTCAGTTGGCTCTTTTTTGGTTTATGGCTATCTACAACTTCAGACAGTGTTCTTATCTCGTTACTTTATACCTACCTCAAAGTTTTACGAAAGAACATCAATGTGTTCTGAATAGGAATATGCATAATTAGTTTAAAGTTCGTGTTGGATATTTTATGGACAAAACCTTTTTTTACAGGGCACTTTCTGTTTTTCCTATGGGCAAACGTTGTTCATGGAAAAGGGCAAAACCTTCTATGGACAAAACCTGTTTTCTCTATGGACATTTTTTGAATTAATTATGGGCAGTTTAAATGGCAGCCATTAAGTTTGTCAGTCGTAGCGCAGATGTTTGCAAATTTGTCCCAGTGCCAATGCCACACGCCCAACAATCCTTGCCACAGTGTATAAAATTGAATTTAGCATGTTTCCAATGTATACTAATACAGTTACTGACTTGTTGAGGAGACCCAATTTGGGAATCCTCAAGACAAGACACGCCACAACATAGAAATGAACTCATTTAAAATGTAAATAGAGTGAGTCAGTGGAGCTTTTTCGCCAAAAATACGGGTTTTACTCCTTCATGCGCGTCAAGTTAAGAATTCAGGAAGTTCATTGAAGCTTGAGACAGCTATTGACGGATGGGAATAACGAGATGGTACCTCGTCCCATGTCTCAGTACTCCTGTACACATCCATCCACCCCTAGACTCCTCCATAACTAATGTAAACACAAACAAGCGTCCACAAAAACTAGGTTTTACTCAGTGAACTAAGACATGGAGGCAGGCCATTCGAATTCAGAAGCTTAACTCCACTTAAAGAAGCACCAGCAGAAACTTTCTGTCCCGATTCATTAGGGTAGTGCTTAGGACTCGACTTGGGCAACTGTCGATTCTTAGTACATAGTGCATATCAAAGAAGTCCCATTGAAACAGGACTTCGTGTTTTCCATGTTCACGCAATGTCGCAGGACCTATGGAGTCAAAAATATTCTGCCTCACTAGGCTGAAATTGGATCTTTCCCTCGCCTCTTTCTACTTGAAGAATCATGCATTTTCCATGGTCTCTTTTTCTAAGAAAGGCCTATATATTGTTCATTCAACTGAAGATCAGTTTGAGCCGTATTAGCATCCGTTTCTTCTTGCTGGTGGCCCTGAGCAGAATCTAACCAAGCCAAGCCAATTGGGAATGAAACTGGTGACAAGCTCCGTATTTCTTTCTTTCTAAAAACCCAAGAGAGTATTGCTTTGCTGCAATAAAGGTTACAGATGAATATTTCCTGTTTGTCAATCATGGCAAAAAACTGCAATAAATGTGTTGAAGTATTGTCTAAAGTATATTGAATATAATAAATGGTACACAAATTCATGTCAATATTTGACCAGGGTTGTCAGATACCTTGTTTTTAATCGCCACTTTTCCGTACGATACCTAAATGACACGATGGCAGTAGCAGCTACTGACATCCCTGACAGCCTCTCTATTGACTTGACTATGCATGTAGTAATATTTGCACAGTCTTGGAACGCAAACAACTTTAAATACAAAATATTCAGTAGGGTTTCCGCTGACAAGAATGTTAATAGATAGAGTCGTGTGAGTCGTGTCTTTCCGAATTTACACAAAAACTTCCAGATCTAAATTCTCAACTATTCATAAATGCGCCTCAACGCCACATGTATGTTTAACAGGGACAAATGGACATGTCTCCGGCGTTTAGAAAAAAAAGTGAGTTCATCAAAAAGTATGTGGGTACACACATACATGTTTGCCGGGTGGTGGCATGGAATAGGAAATGAGAAAACGGGACTGGAGCAAGTTATGCAGTAAGGTCTTACGTTACATACTGCCGTGTGGTCTTTTTGGCATGGCCTGGCAGTAATTTATGATTTAAAGTGTACACACGACACACACGGAGTTGGAAGTTGAAACTATGTTAGGAGAAAAAAAAAGTCGCAACAATTTGAATTAAATGAAGGCAAGTAATGAAGAGAAACTGTTCAAACAAATCGACGTATGCTCTCTGCCTAGTAATGAACCGAGTCGAGAAGCGAAGGTTTCGGCCGGCAGAAAAAACTCAGTTCAGTCTAATAAATGGAGTTGCCAATGATGTGTGGAGGAGAGTGCAAGTACTCCTGAGCTCTTGGTTGTGGTGGCTAGGCTTGAGTCAGATTAATTATTTCCTCTATCGAGATTTCAGCTCTTTTTTTCTCTTTGACTCCCGCTGCTCAAGTTTCTAGGGAATTCCAGTCGTAGAAACTAGCAACTAATGATTACTGGGTGCTAGGAATAGGTTGTATGTTCCAGTTCTTTTTTTGCCGTTTGCAATTTCCGAGAAAGTCATAGCCTCAAGCCCAACTCTGACATGATTTTATTTGTACGGTTTTTCAGATACTATTTCTGATTTAATTGTACACAGTAAGCTTTAGGGTATTATACTGTAATTTTTTTGCATGGCCAAATCATGCAAGATATCTTTAGTAAATCGTGAGCTATCAGACATCTTTGCATATGATGAATTGCACACGCTATGAACTAATCAATTATGATTAGAAAAGACGTAAAATTAATTATTCTTTAACAGCGTGAGTCCCAGTTCTGGAAGGCATGCCTGAAGAGAATTGCAATAGTTTCTAAACGGAAATCTAACTCGTTATGGTCTGTATGATTGATGCATGTATAAATACTAATGTTGATAGTGTTTGCTTTGGTCTGGGTCGCCGAGGAAAAGTGGCCGATTTCCGCCAGAACATATTCGAGTAAGCTTGGAAGTCGGATGTATCCGGACCAGAGAAGGAGAGTCTTAGGATCTAATAAGCCGGTGCGTGCCTGAGTGTATCAGGAAGAGAGAGCTTGTGTGTGTGTGTGTGTGTGTGTGTATGTGTGATCTGAATCAAGAAATCAGCTAAGCTTAAGGCTCTGAGAGAATAGAGCATATGCTGTAGAGGGAGGCTGAATAAAAAAGACGGTGAAAGTTTTTGGGAACCCGTATTGGAAGATAAGGTCATGTACTTTGCTTGAAGTGAAAGTCCTCTTGTGCTTTATTCAGGAGGCCTGAGCTACCAGCCCTCATCACCTCATGCAAAAAAGGTCTTGGGCCTTCCTATTCTGTCTGACAGATGCTCCCGTCACTTCCAGCCCAAATTTTTCACTCCCTGCTCCCTGCTTTGAAAAGCAAAAGCTCTAAAGCTCAAGGATAGTATAGGTAGTAGGTATTGTATTACGTGAAATAATGAGAAAGTTCCTCATCAAAAACGCCCTTCTCTTCTCACTCGAGCCCACTTGAGACGGAGATTAATTCAAAATCTTGATCTTGGAGTGGCAGAGATTATTACTTTTTCACACTTGAACAGACTTTTATATGAAACTACTTATAACCTTTACTCCCAATTTTACCAATTCAGCAGCCTCTTCTCTCCTTACAGGCCCATAGGATATCTTAATTCTTGATTAAAAGTTTGAGTTACACTTCGTAACAACAAATGCACTTCAGCAGTATTGAAAATTGAACATTGAACACTGTTGCAGAAAAGGTAGGATTTTCGGCGTGCTGCTGCCTGGTCTATCCCAGCAGGATGGCGTGTAACATGACCGTGAAAACCTGCTCGAATCCTAGCCTCAAAAACTTTTTTGCTACAAACAAAAATGTGCCAGCTCAAAAATCAATTAATTATTGAAGTAGTAGTTGGTAAGTAGTGGGAGAAACAAAATTAATCCCCCTGTCAGACCTGTCATTTGTTCAAGGACTGACGTCTGAGCTACTTTTACATTCTTTCACATATAAAAAAGTTCTTAATTTCACTGACTAGTTTCCGTATAGGTATCTGGTATGTGTCTCTGTCTGACGAAAGTCCGGATTAACTCAATGAAATGCGTGGGAAATCAAGAATCAAGTTTAGTAGTTTAGTGGAGTAAGAGTTATTTTTTTTTTATGTTTTGAGGGATTGGAACGATTGTGGGCTAGAACAACGTCATGTTCCACTCTTTCATTATCATAATTCATAGTAATCATATTATTCTTCAATGTAGATATTCCTTCCTAAAACGTATAATCAGACCCATGGACCCAATTTTAATTTGAACTCATGTAGCCCCAGCTACCCTGTAATAAGGCGTGTGTACAAAAACTCACGCAGACTTTTTTTGGGGAAAACAACAGCACGAAGCACGTATGAAATGATTACAGATATAGCCGTCATGTTCGTTGTTCGTTGAAGCTGGCCAAAAAAGATGCCGAGCCGGTTTGAGATATAGGAATATACGTGAGGCATTCGCGCACATTATCTACTATATGAGTGAACATTATAATCTCGTGAGATGCATGGCTGGATTCAAAAAGACGAGTTTCCGTCCTCCTAGAAAATGGAGTTAAGAGCATTGTTACATCCACTTTACAAGGAAGTATGTGGGCCAGAGAACCATTGCCAAAAACGATAACTCACAATATTACATACTTTGAGGGGATATCAAGGACCTGCTTCTATCCAAATAGCCTCAGACACTTCAGTCCCTTATCGGAGCACTACATACGACATGGGCCGGCACGACAGAGTGCTCTCCATTCAACGTACAGGAGAAAACAATTAGGCTAAAGAAAAAACTATAAATCCACACTCAGGAGTTCTAATAAACCCTGTGCCCTCTTCCGCGACCTCTCAGCAAGGAAGCTGGCAATAAAGCTGTGTTAGTAGGAGCTAGATTCATTTTGTGCTCAAAACGTTAGCTATTGCCAAGCTCATAATCGTATATAGCCAAGGAGCTTTTTCAGGATTTTTTTTCGTTACGTGAAATAAAGAGGTTGGGAAATGTCATAACATACGCTTTCATTTCATTCTCAGGCTCATTTCCGGGTTTAATGTCTTCTACCACTCAGAGCGAGAGAGGGTATGGCTCAGGCTGGAACTCAATTAAGGATCAAGTCAACTTTTCTTGATGATGAGGTTGGTAATGACAGTGGCCGAGGGTCATGTTCACGTCATACTCGTTTCCAGTAAATATCTTTCGGTTTGAAAGCTTGTCACTCATTCAACCTTTGAAGTATTTTTTTTTCGCAAGTCACTTTTGCTACGAAACATTTCAAATGTTTATGCGGTTTGGAACATTACAGAGTGGTCATACATTTGCCAAACACAAACCGAACTGATGTTTGTATGTTCGAACATAGTAAATGCATGCATTTAATTTGTGAGACTTGCTTTAAGAATTGAAAGTCCGAAATATCACAGCGTATTGATATACAAAACTTGAAAATTATATTCTATTTGCACGACAAATATTTAAACAAAGATTGATTCCTATTTTTTTTGCGACTGCTTCATTGCACTAATATTGACAAATTCAGGGTTAGCCATTTCGATTTTGAGCGCTTCGTAATTTTGAAGTTAAACCAGAAAACAAGAAACAACGGCCGTACTGCATTTTGACAGCTCTGTCCAGTTCCATTTCGTGTGGAGCGGAGCGAGAAGGGGCTTTAAATTTTTATGTTGTCCGTTCTCCGTTGTCTCCGTAGTGTGCCGTGTCCAGTGTTTCTAAAGATCAACTTGAGCTAGGTGGGTAGAGGTAGAACTAAGGAAACAACAGTCCTCGTGCCTTAGTGAAGAGATCAGGAAATACTGTCCAGTCCACCAGTCTGGGATTTCCGAGATTATGAACGACTTTGATTCGGCGGAAGAAGTGAAGTAACTGGCTCCTGTCCTCCTTACGCTGGCTTACAGAGAGATGGAGATCTCTGATGATGGAGAAAAGGCTCAAGTTTTCGCTAGTTGAAAGAGGATACACAGTCCAAGTTCGCTTTTATGCTCCTGATCCTGAATCCGAAATCTTTGGAGACTTAACTCCTCTGCTAGGGCCATAGAATATGAAGTCCAGTTTTCAAAGGCTTTTATTCCGTAGTTTCAAAGTCGGGCGAGACCATATGGACGTACTAAAACCTGGTGACGCCGAAAAGAGAGAATACGAATTCTTCAAGGTGCCGCTGGATACAACAAGGCTTCTTTCATTGCATTGAGCTGGTTTATCTTCGAACACAGAGAGACAGCAGAGTACGAATTGATGGCATGTGTCGTTCATTGAACTGAACCAGAAATGCACCGACAGGTTTCATTTAGCATAAAACGTTTTGAATAATCGGCGTCTAGCAGAAGCTCAGCAAAATGTATACTAGCAAAATACCTGGACCTAACCTGTTCAATTTCTTCAGAGCGTATCTACTTATTCATTTTCCCGCATGAGACAAAACAACATGTCTAACATGACAAGGTACTTTCTTTTCAATTGACGAAATGTACAGACAGGAGGCTTTGAAAAGAGCAGATAGAGGTGAGAGGTGGATGTAGATTTATAGAGGCGCTGTTGAGTGAAGCTGTATGCTCTGCATTTTACATGACGTCTAGATCGAGTTGATTCAACTACGGAAAACTCTGAGCCGACTTTCTTCTTCACACTTGCCCACCTTTCTTCCCTCCACAACCTCCTCTATTGACACTTGGACCAGCAGAGTATTTGTGCATTGAGAAAGCGAACTAAAAGGCAGAGCAAACCCAGAACACATCTCCTATCTCAAAGTAGTACATAACAAGTCTCAAGATCCGGCAGAAGCCCAAGCAAGGCAAAGAGAAAGTACCTAATGTTTGCTCTTCTTCAAGCAAAACTCCATGCATACTGTATATACAGAATAGCTCGATCCGGGAGGCAGTGAAAATCCTTTCCCGCCTCCTTAATACCCAGGTATCAGTGGCGGAGCTTGGGTGGGTGAGGTACTTATACGAAAATTTTTTCATGTTCCGATTGAGGTTTAGGCATAGACAGTCTTACTGGTAAATATCAACATAATTACCATAAGCACAGTAGAAATTTGTAAGATTTTGATGAGGTCAGTACAAAGTTATCATCAAATGTGGAAAAAAAAACTAGAAAACATAAATTTCTTCCGGTTTGAGGAAAGTCTTAACTTTTTTATTGAATTCGCTGCCTTCCTTTGGACACTGCTTATGTTTACCCAATAAAGACTTGACTCTTGGTTTTGTGGTTCATAAACGCCGGAGTGCCGGAGGTATGGCCGACACTAAATGCTTGGTGCTGGAGGCTGGATTCGCCACTGAATGTGCCCTATGCCCGCTCCGTTGTGATAGGTGATAGGAAAAAAAGTGAGGGAAGTGATTGCACTCTAATCCTTTTCTTTCTATTTTCCGTGAAGAAAGGCGTCGGAGTGACTTTGGGAAAAAGTCGCTGGGAAGCCTGTTGTCTCCTTCCAACCATATTTAGAATAAAGAGGATCGATGGGAAACAGTTAGTGACTCCAATACTATAGTGTACTGACTGGAGAGCAGAGCATCGCTTCCCTCAACCTGCCTGTCATAGCTGCTTCAGCCTTTCATCAATTCCCCAACAGCCATCCAGCCAGCCTCGGCTCCTTCCTTTATTGTCTTTTCCTTGGCTTGGCTGAATATTTCAAGGCGGGTGTGGGAGGTCTCTGCACTGCACCCAAAACCCAACCTTTGTCTCGAAGTTTCAAGTGGATAGGCCTTTCTCCGCCAACACGCTCCAGCCCTGCATAAAACATCAGACCCACTCTCGGCAATGAATTGGGAATCTATGTCAATCTCACATTGGAAACCCGGCAGGTAGGGACACAAAGAATAACAGAGTACATGAATCCTTCTCAGTTCTTGTGGACGTCCGGAACCTGTTCTATTTTCCTTTTCTCAGTTGGAAACGTCTATCAAACTCTCTTTACTTTCTTCCAACAGAATATTATGCAAACAGGAGATATTCATCGAGCCCTATCTATAAAGTATTTTGTCTGTCTGTCTTTCTTTCTTTCACTTCGTACCTCCGCCCTTTCCTCTCCGCCGACCATTACTCATGAATACATTAGTTCCAGGGTCGTATTATCCCAGCCTGTCCAAATTTACATGTAATGTAATTTAACCAACATCTGCTCCGGCATGTCCATTGTTCCAAATACGCATGAGGTATATCGTGCTTTTGCTTGCAGGCTGTCTATAGGAACTTAGACTCGCTCACGAGTCGATGCGCTCGCTTGAGGCCTCTGACCCGCTCGTAGGTCCGTGGTTACAATTTTTGCAAATTAATTAGATCTCGGATTAGACGGGGCTACTGATTTTATGCACATGTGAAAACTGCGATTAGGAAGGCGGTTTTCTTGTATAGTGTAGTAATCCTGAATTTTCTTGGGTTGGCTGCTCCTGCGGAATTCAGTGTGGGGTTGAACGATTTAGCTTTAGTTTTATGGATCCAGAGCTAAATATGAGCACAGCTCGTAGCTCCTCGTTTAATGTTTACCCCGAGTGAACGGTTTTTTTTTGAAGCCCTTCGCCTTCGAAACACTACTGACACTTTTCCAACTCGACTTGTTCAACATTCAACATTACTGTAGTTTTAGCAATCTCAGCACGGAGTTCTCATTTTACTACATGAATGGTCCATAAAATCATGTCGGCTTGGGTTTGAAGCGTATAAAAAATTGTGCTCGGTAGTGTCGTTTATATTTATGTTACGAATTTCAGTTCAGGAGAGCAGAGCATGGCGATCCTGTCGTAGTTGTAGGACGTGCACTTTGGATCAGCATCGGCAGTGTTCTGTTCCATGTACCTTACACTACACAGTTGGATTTCAAAATTGACCAAATTTGAATAATCACATTGATTTGTAGTATGTAGTAGTATCCCAGCTTAATTATTATGTGCGACGTGAACCGTGTGGGTTGGACGGGCGGAGAGTTGTGTACCAGTTCCTGTATCTATTCAATTAAGATCCCTTAGATTTCCGCTGATTTGTTCTCATTACACCGGTAAAATTAGTTTACCCCGAGTTGACAATTACACAAGCCATGGAGACTGCCGCGGGAAAATATGTATATTTATATATACATATTTATATACGTATATATAAATATGTATATATATATATATATAGTTTATATACGTAGTCTAACGCGACAATTCGAGGTATGGATATCTGTATACCGAGATCAAAATGTCACAACTTCAGAGCCGTAACCGACAATTCATCTATATATCTGCTTATATTATTTACAAATAAAAATTTATTTAATCCAATCAGCGTGATTTTGAAGCAAAAAAATACTCCCTTCGTAGAAAATAGGTTCCAGGGACTAAAGGCGCCCTAATTTGTTCCATAGCGAATAGTCGTAAACTCCCGGAATGGAGGTAGTTCTGAAATTACCGACATTTATTTACTCTTGGCAAGGAGTGAGGGAGCAGGGAAGCTAGACAACACAATAATTTGTCAGTGTTTCATCTCTGGGTTACAAAAAGAAACTTGTGGGGTATTTGTTCTTCCTCTGTCATTGTCATCCAGGGGGTAGGTCGTAGTCCGTCGGGCCGAGACTCAACTTTCTCCTCGCCTCAGTTCAAACAAACAGAGAGAGCGGATGAACAAAGTATGTAATCTTCAAAAGACTTTTGTAATGAATCCACATTTCACACGTTGATAAGCAGGGCTGAGCTCTGGAAGCCGAAGAGCAAGAGATCCCATCATCATCATTACGATCAGGCTCCGTGCCTTGGGAACCCGGGCTCAGCGGACTCCGGTCCTCGCTTATCTACGGGCATTAGGGATTCTGCCAGACGCTTGGCCGTATGCACCGAAGCTCTGTTTGAGTGACAAGACATGTGGACCAAAACTTCTCCATTGGGATTGGACTGGGCTTTGGACTGACGTCCTCGGTCTACGGAAACAACTGTTGTCTTTTGCTCTTTATTTAATGGTCTCGTACACATGTAGAAAAGTCGTTGTTTCGAATTGAATTGTTCTTAAATAATCGTGTGCCTCTCTGTACGATTAGGGTGCTCATGTCAGGCGGTCGTAACGTTAGCCAGACCTTGCATCACATCCAACTGATGCTAACTATGAAGTATTCGCTCCTTGTAAATTTCTCTATTGAACAAAACTCCGGCATACTAGAAGTAGGATATAATTGCGGTGACTCGGGAACGTCAGTGTAGGCGTTTTTCTACGGAAAAGCAGTCGCCGCTTTCATTTCGAAGATATTCTCAATACATTCGTCGACGCAGCTCCACTTGAGTGAAAACTTTTGTGGAAGTGAACTGAAGATTGAGGATATGTATGCGGAGTCCATGAAGTGGATGAAAGCCTACTCTTTAAAACGAAGTTAGAACTTGTTCTCCATTGTAGTAGTCACCGCTTTCAGTGTACTCCAGTTGACTGGTTGGGGAGTGTTCTCACTTGCTCTACTCACTTTGTGAGAAAAGTCCCGGCTCGGTTCTGAGCAGAAGCCTGGAATTGGCAGTTTTAAAGTACATTTGAAATATTTCATCCCTCCATTCCTTTCTTCAGTACTCCTGACAGGAAGGAGAAACTTTATGGACAAGTTGATCCTTTGAGTAGCATTTCCCGTCTCTTTCCAATGCTCCAAACCGACTCTTTAACTTCCATCCATACACAGAAAAACAAGCCCAAGCCAGCCTTCAATGTCACACTCACATGGATACATGCAAAACTTTCTCCTCTGCGCACCGGGAAAAATTCTTTTTCCCATCCGATTACCCGGACAAACAAGTATAGTGAGAAAACAGTTGCACAGTCCCAGCTAGCGCGAATTGTACCGGTGCCCAGGGGTATCCAGGGAGTGAGTTGTTTTTCTGCAAAAGGATTTGTTCACGGCATGAACTTGCACATGTGGAATTTATAACAGTCGTCTGTTAAATGCCCTTGATTTCATCTTATAAACTTGTCGCGGTTCGCGGTACTGCTTGTCCGCAGAATCCAGGTTCATTTCCACTCGTTATGTATACTCTGACGTGGGTTGACTTGTCAATTGGTGTCGGATGTAGCTAAGAGCTTGTATAAAAGAAGCCTTGGTTACTTACTTTATTTGGGAATTCGTTTATGACAGAAAAGTGCTTCTTTGGTCCTTGTCACAAACTTTGCCGTGAAACCCCATTTGATTCATCTCAAAAGTGTAAATATCATAAAGTCAAAGAATATGAAAACCTCTGAGAAAATTTGTATGGAAAATATTTCTATTGAGAACGACATTTAGAATAGAGCTTAGGTTCGGAGGGAATTTGGAGAGTAAAATTGAATTTCGTTTTGCAATTGTCAGGTACATGCATACATACTTCAATTTTCCTATACATTGATACTGTCTCCATACTGACTTTCACTTTGAGACATTCTGATTGGCTCTTTTCAGCTTGACTGAACACGAGCGAGATATGTATAGAAGTATTTAAATTGGGAGCTCAGCCTCAGCTCTCTACCATCAACACAGCATTTTTCTTCACGAAAGCGTCCTTCCAAAATTCAAAATATATGCGAAATACAACGAACTATATAAGACCCTACCAATATCAATAGAGGCCAAGCTTATTTTCTCGGAACCTTAAATGGAAGACTTTGTGAAAATTGAAAACTGGCTCCCGTGCACAATTCCCTGTAGAAGGGAGGCCTGTTCCTCCCTAAAATATGGAGATACTAAAAATAATATTAAGTTTGGGTACCAGGAGCCCTGTAGGCTCGCAGTGAGTAAATACATATTTTCAGGAAACGCTCCTTCCAGGACGTTTCAGAGTGGGAAGAAAGGAGAAAAGTAAATTGTGAGAAGGAAATTTCACCTTGGGAATTTTAAACCATATGAACTCATTCATCATGCATAATAGATCTGAGGGAGAGAGAGGCGTGTGATACTATCTCCGTTTTGCCCTTTGGCCTGGTCCTCGTATTCAGCGTGGCTCACGGATATATCCCTGGTCTTCATCAAGAAAATTTTTAAAATGGATAAAATGGCTAACGCATAAGGGCAAGGGCGGCCTTAAAGTTACCCGTGTTTTGTATAGTTCTATCTTCCCTTAACCTGTATCAACTGGAATTTTTACAATCTTACACATTTGGATATTTCATCAAATTAAATTATTGTTTGCTTTAAAAAATAAGCTGGCAAAAAATCGAACCTTTTTTGCTCACACCGTAAACCGGAACATGGTCTGCTTGGGTATCTAAATTAGTAGCAATTATCAACCTATTAGCGTTGGTATTCTAAGCACAAATCATGTTTAAAGTGTCTCCATTACGAAATATACCTAATAGTCACCAGTTGTGTGAATTGACTCACCCTGTACGGCGTTGGACGGAGTGTAGGGCGTGAGGCGCTGAAGCGAGGTTTGCCTAATACCAAATCAGCCCTTTTCTCCCTGGGCCCTGAGCCTAAGCCCTCACTTGACTTCTGCTCAGCTGAAGTCGCCTCTGAAGAGAAAGTTGGGGCTGTGGATTGTGCGGCGGGAGACAGGGAGCCTATTATGACTATTTGTCGGAGAGAAAGTTTGTGTAAATGTTTCCTCAGGAGAAGAAGAAGGGCTTCCTGCCTGCATCTCCATTCAGAAATCCCAGCTAATGATTCTTTAGAAATTCATTGAGACGTTCCAGGGATTTCCTCTTGCACCCATCCAGCCACGGACTATGCAGAGTAGATAGAGTACACAGAATGATAAGTTAGAGGAGTTGGGTCGTGGGCGGATTCGGTCCTCCTTTCTCCCAGCTCCACACAATAGACCTATGCAGTCAAAACATGTTAATAAATACAGCTCCGCATTCACCGCACGTTCGGCTTTCAACGGTCAAACGGATCTATATTTCAAGAGGCATATTGAAATCTTGTACCTTATGTTACGGCTTGCACGGCTATTCCCGACTTCCCAACTTTTAACCGTGTTTATCGGCATTCTTAACAGAATATTTGGAATGATCGATCAGTATTATATTATCTGCTTACGTGGGCAATAATCTATAACCGGATTACATATATTCGAAATCCTATTAGCATCATCCTGTACACATTATGCTTACTCAATTCTCCGTCAAAATATGCAGAGCAAACATCATCGTTGAATACATATTTATGAATGCAAGGAAGCATAAAAATTAAATTAGGAAAGGACGCTAAAAAATCTTATGCATCCTACCTCCCACGCCGGACTGAGGAGCACAATGCCAAATACCAATGCCAACACCGTCATTTCCCCCAAAGACGAGAACGGAGAGCTTGTTAGATCTCCATACTCAACTCGAATTATTTTTCATTCAATAGGCGAGTAGGCTTAGGCCTGGTATGCGATTGCTGTGCTAAACCCAGTCAGCCACTTCCTAAAAGCAATGTCACCCAGTCTCCACTGATCGTCCCACATTCTTCCATGAATGAGTAAACCAGAGACCAGCAGCACCACACACAGCCTTTGAGTTTTCTCTCTTTAAACCTGGCAGGGTTGGCGAAAGAAACAGGACTATTTTCAATTTATTCGGTACAAATTTAATTAGTATATTGACGCTAATATCAACGAGAACCAGCGAACATCCAGAACATTCCCACTCCTGAATTTTGAACATTCAAACTCCATGACACTCAGAAAGAGCATCAAGTTCAGAGGCATCCAAGCCTGGAACTGCTTTCAAAGGAGTGGAACCTGTATATAGAAACTAGTGTAAAAATAGTATACTTAGTTAGTAAGATAGTATCATTAGACAAATTCAAGAAAAGTGTGCATAGTTTTCTAATTGAGCAAAGGTCTAATCTATGGTTTAATTTTTAAGCTAACATACAATATTGAGTACAAATATCTAATATTATGTTGTCTCTAGAGGGAGACCAGCGATCGCACGATTGTTGTATACCTAGCAAAACAACTGAATAAATTCAATTCAATTCGATTATGATTTGATGGGTGTTCTCGCAGATTTGGTTTGTTTGATGTGTGTTGAATTTTTGCAAAGATGCGCTCAACGTTACACGCTTAAAACTTCACGATATTTCTTTCAAGATATCTTCGTATATGTCGTAACGTCACAATAGCTAATTAACCTATTTAGTTTAAGATATATTTTAAATTGAGTACCTATGTAAATTGTATAGAATGGATTCAATGCGTCAACCCTGTTTTTCAAGAAATCATAATTCCCCGTCTGAATAGATTCCCCATGCCCTTTCACTCTATCCCTACTCTCACAATTCACTCGGCACAAGACTGGGTCACGAGATTTCTTCAAAGAAAAGCATTTCATTCCTTGGGTGTAGGAAACGCGGAGTGAAAAGCATAGGCTTGACTTCTCTCCTGCCTGGTATGAAATAACTTGATCTCTTTGTGCTCAAGACGAACGGAACTTTTATATTACATTATTACATCTTGAGTCGGTGGAGGGTCTTTGAAAGGAATGATAATTCTTTATATCTCTGCTCCTCCTCGGGTTTTTGCATAACTTCTCTCCCGATCTCCAAGCAGTAGTCTCACTCTCTTCCAAGGAACTTACTATGGGAATGAAAGCTGGTGTGTCTCTAATCCAACTTTTCAATTGCAGAGAGAAGATGAGGAGTCTCAGGTTGAGCCAAAGACTTCCTATTCAGGACTTGATAGCCTAGTCTTTCAAAGTTTGTGATCATAAAGGAAGGTTGTGAATTGGGAAAGATTTGGGTCAGATTTCAACGTTATAGCAAATAATGTGTTTGCTATGCTTTTTGTATTTTTGAAATTTGCAAAATTTGAAATTTGATAACGCCGAATTACAATTACGTTTGTACAACGCAATTCTACAAAATGCTATTCTTCATTGTGAAGCCCAGGGCACGGATCGGCATATTCCAATTGGTGTATTCTTATGAGAAAATATTTACCGCTTTTCATAGCTTGGAACTTAGATATGTCTTTGGTAATCCGTGAGAATTGGTGATTCTCGTAAATTACTAGTAATCCGCAGAAATATAGCTTACACGAGGCAGGAAATTACTACGAAATTTTAATCATGGCATCAAACCTTCATACAGAATTTAAAGCGCTTCAAAATGCCACAACTTTATTTAATAAAATGCGTAAATGTATTGGTGTCACTGAGCTAGTAATAATTTAGGCAAAATGGCCAATATTTATATCTAATTGGGGTTACTCGTGAACCCCACCGGTTGCGGGTAAAAGTAAATTAATTGAGGTCTACTACATATTGTATGTTATTTATTATGATCTGTTCGACTCTAATATCCGCGGACTCTAATGAATGTACAAAGTACTATGCTCCCCACGTGGAAACCAAAACACGGGAAGAATAATTACATTCACAAGGATCCCAGTACAATTTGAGTCATGTTATAGTACCAAGAAATTCCAATTAAAGAAACATGTATCTCTCTCTCCCAATCTGGGACGATGATAGGAAGGGAGTCTTGGGAAATGAAGTAGATACATTTGATTAGCTCCGAATGAACTTTCTTTTACTGCAAAGCTTATTAGTAAAACTCCCGGGAAAAAAGAGAATGTCTGGGATTTATTAGGCTTGGAGGGGCTGCTGAAACAATGTGGACGTGCAGAGCTACACATAGTCCTTTCCTTGACTTCCATGTCCACTCTCTTGGAAGAAAAAGGAAAAGAATAGGGTTTACCAGTTTAGTGAGGCTTCTTCGCCAAGGAAGAATAAACGGAGGAAAATAGTCCCTGCAGCCAGCCCTTATTGCCTCAGAAACAAGGAATGAGTCTTCTTCCTGAAATCGGCACGGATGAACTCCTGGAAGGGAAACTACCCAAGATTCGACTCTGTTTGGCCTCTGTCCCTCGATTTCTTCATACGAGTGGGCCCAATGTAGTACAAAGTGCCCCTGTGTGAGAGAGATAATAGAGCAGAGAGGTAGAGAGAAGAACAGATAATCGTTCAAAAAAAAGATGAGATTTATTGCTATGAGATTAAGAGCCCGGTGTTTTTTTTCTTTCGTTGGTCAATCCTCTTTCCCTCCATCGAACTCTGAGATAGGCCATGAGCCATCTCTATCATATTAGTAAGGAGAAAGTTGGCTTTGGCTTACTTTCAGCTTTCTCGCGTCTCACGACAAACACAACGGGAAAGAAACACAAACAAGCTAATTAATCATAGTTGAGTTATAAAGCAACCGCCTTATTTCTGTTTTCCTGTGTGTGTCACACTATTAAAAATCCAATTAAAATACCATAAGCTTATCTCTGTTATGTAGGAAAAATTAGAAAATGTTGGGTAACCTAATCCCTCCTACTAAGCTGCTTAATTCCCATATCGAAAGTTGTTACAAAACTACGTAGTACCTCCGTCTAATGAGTACATAAATGCTGGAAAGATTGCAACCGTAAACACCAAGTTTTGTGTATAATTATTTAGACACAGTAAGAACTCAATGCAATCTATTTTTCGTAATTCTAGTTTATGCCTTGGTCTGTGTTACACAGACAGTGTAGCAGTGATAAGTCAATCTTAATATTTGTCCACGATGTTTTGTCCTGATTTGACGTGGGAGTTTGGAGAAAAATGGGGACTCGAAGATGAGAGTCCCATTGTATTCTGCTGATGGAGACTCTTTTGAGTCAAGAGAACTGGAAATGAAGGAAGCAAAAGAGACTTTCTTCTTCGGACTTTCACATCTTGATCTTTTCTATTTCTGGCCGAATACTTTTATGACATCTGGCTGCTATTTGAATTTGGTCCTAAAAACACTTTGTTATTTACCGCGTTGCTGGGGCCCTTCGTGCGAGTCGGAGTTGTCAATAGGTGAGGGCGATAAATAGCTCCAGAATCTATTGTCTGTGTTCAGTGGACGGTGTAAGGGTGGGTGGTGGTGTGGGGCTGTGGTGCTTCTGCTTTGCAGCACTCGTCCGTAATTGAAGGGGCAGTTGAGCGAGGAGGCTTTAGAATTAAGGAATCTCAAGTGTCAACCTCCCCAAGTGTGAAATATATATCAAGTGGAGCCGGAATCTTGAGCACGAGGCCATTTTTCCGCCTGTCGGCCAACCGCACGACGCCTCAAGTGTGAACTAAACCCTGTTCCAGAGTTGAGGACATGGGTTTCCACCCAATTTCCTTTTCAAGATATTTCCTTCTGCTCCCTGTCCCCGTCGTCGTCGTCGTCGTCAGAGCCCTATCGTCAATCTATAATGTGAGCAGGACCATACGTATTTCCTGAAATTACAGACCTCGGCCTTGTAATCCTCACCCTCCTTCCAAGTGTTGGGTTAAGGATATTGGACTCTTCAAAGAAAATCATTCGGGGCGTTAAGATTCCATGGTGAGATAAGGAAACCTTAAGTGAGATGGAAAATACCCGGGTTCTTTGGGAGTGGTGGTGCCGAGTCAGGAGAAGGAGTATAGCAAGTAGACTATTGCCTCTTGGCGACGTGGTTCGGGTTTTTTGGCTTGACCACTTTGGCAGACTGCTAGACAGGCAGTCGTGCAGGGAAAAGTGATATTTCTGCCACGTCGATCCATTATCGGCATGTGTGACAAAACTAGGAAAACGAGACCCGGACTCGGCTCTTGAAGTAAATGACTTCCAGACGGCTGCCCCAGACTCACGTCCTCCTCAACGTCACAAAGAGTGGTTGTTCCCTATTGCCTTGTTTCCAATAACCTAATTAACTCCCCGCGATCTTCACTGATAGAGTTCATAATTCAATGTTGTCATTTCCTATTCCCTTCCAGTCGTGTTTTATATACAAATAGGCTCGTGTTCTTGAAGTAGCTGTCACATGCTGGTTACACTACATACTCTTTCAATTCATTTTGAGGGCTTTCAATCGGTCGTATAAATCATAAACTTCATGGGGCTTATTACTCAAGAACTGGCACAAATCACAGTCACGCAGTTCACGACTATGTTTATGATTTTCCAGAAAAGAAGCCGTCGTACATGTGAAATAAGTGAGACGTTGAGAAACGTGAGTTCGGACTGTAACAAGGCAGTAAGAAATAGAGCAATAGGTAGTTTCTTAAACGGAGTAAAAACAGTATACGAGGGTACACGAGGGTGGTGTAATGAATCCAATTCCGACCTCTGACTCTCCTGTGTGCTCTCATGCCAGACTCCTCCGTTTTCCTTTCAACTAACTCGAATCCAATTTCACCTGTCAAATGTTAACTTAATTATAACACGGAGAGAAAGCTGTTGATTTCACTTCTCCCCGGTGTCAAATGAATCTGAAGGGAACTGAAAAGACGCCCAGGAATTCAATAGGACTTTTCTGGACTTACTCCATCTCACTCACCCAGTCTGTACTTTTCTTTTATACTTCCAATTCAGAGAAAATTCCTGTATCTATCTATCTGCGTCCGAACTCCTATCATCACCCAACAGTTGAGCAAAACACATCAGATGCTCGAACGTACGCATTGTTTCGCTCCGCGTTCTCAGCTCAATGGACAAAAGAAACTTATTCTAGTTTACATTCCCTTTTGACTTTCTCAGCACAATTTTTGTCTGGGTCTATGGTTAATTTGGTTTACGACCGTTTCAGCTTTACCTTTTCGACTCTCAAACCGGTGTACATACTTTAATATGAAGTGATGAAAATCTGATTAAAGCCAACGGTAACTTTAACTGGGTTCACTATACTTGAAGGGCATCACTGCTTAACAGCTGCATCAGGAAATGGTCTGAAGACGAATCGACCAGATTGAATTGTCGAAGTGAAATTTACGGGAGATTCCTGGTAAACTGCTATGACTAAAGCTTATTGACTTCGACGCTCCGGCGTTCTCACTGTCTCGGCATAATAAAGAGAGTTTAATTTACTTTCTCTCTGTGGATCCAATTACTCAATTCCTTTGTCCTCAGAACAATTACGGAGTAAGACTTATCTCAAAAACTTCCGAACAGAAGCTCGTATATTTGTATGTCCAGACAGAAAGCAGATGGGTTTAATTTTAACACAACAGTCAGGCATTGTCCTCCTGTCCCGTCCACTGTTAATATTTCTGTTGGAGAAGTTAATTAATTTATAAGTATACACTTCGCATGATTCGGGCACAATGCAAAACGCCTATTTATTACTCGTCTACTTGAGTCTGTCACCATCATTCGTGGGTTGACAGTTCTATGCTTTTGTATTTTGTAAGCAATTTCACATGCACAAGGCTCGCTCGAGCTAAATAAACTTCTAATTGAATTTCTACATAAATACCTACTTAGTAAGTACCTTAGTGTTTATTGGGCCCATGAATGGCAACTCAGGAAAACTTGAAATCACTATGAAAATGTAATTTTCTTTCAAATTGTACTCATAAACTAAAGTTTCAGCTAAATCTTTTGAATGTAGATTCCTATTATCAAAATACATACAATATAAATTTACTATACACGTCCACATTACGGAATACAGAGGAGTAGAGATAATTTTAAATCCATAATGCGCTTATGTTGATGAAATTGAAATAAGTCTCTATTTGTATGGATTCTGAGTAATCTGAGCCACCCTTTGTCAGCATATGAGACTCTTACTAAGCTTTTATATAAATTATTAAATAGGACATGCAGAATAATGTATACTTTCACCCATCTAATCTCGCCACGCGTTTTTCTATAATCAGCTTCAATAATTCTGCCGTATTAGAATTATAGTCGAAATAACCTAACTGCTCAGTTTAATAAATTATCTTGCGCGCCTAAATGGAGCTAATCAACATGTATGAATAAAAATTTATTATCCAAACACTCCCGCACCCGTACATGCAGTGAAAGTTGATATTTGCAAAAATTACAATTTTTCAAACCCAAGTCGAACTCGGCTCGGGTTTGACTGGAGAAATTCAAGATTCTTGCCTTGCCAGTACATTATTTCCAGGTTCATCTGTATTGAGCTTAGGTAGAAGAAATTAAGTTACCTTTGACGAGTTCAAACTTGAAACTTGAGAAATTCACACGCTTCACTGAACCCAGAGACTCTGGCTTGGCTCGTTTAATTCAATTTCATTGTGAATATATTTGCATACACCCGACCCAAGTCCACACAGACTTCAGCGGGCTTTTAACAATGACAATGACGGATGTGTAAATAAGAACTACTACTGATGAGTAGTCGTGCGAGCAGCAGCAAGGGAAAAAGAGGTTTTTGAATACCGCACTACCCTACTCGTGCCTTCAGCAGATCGAGACCTACAGCTTCCTATGGAAAGGTGTCATATAAAATATGTTCCGTATTGGGATGAGCTTGGAATTGACGAGTCCAAAAATGCTTCAAAATGACAAGAATTCGTTGCGGCTTCGATGGATGTATTTGATTTTTTAACCGGGAAGAGTTTCAACCATATTCAGTATCGAATCGATTTTTAAGAATTGCAAACGTACATATAAATACATAGTCGACTGGTTTAAATTCTAGAATATCGTTAGATTCGAAGACGAAAGACTGTCCGACAGGATACGAATATAGCATAAGCTCCGTTTGGTCTATCTAGACCCGGGTCTCTTGACGTGTACTAATTAAGTCCTTTCTCTTGTGGGCTGGCAGAGGCACCCAATTCCTTGCTTGTGTGCATATAGGACTAATGGGAGACTGGAAGTGGTTGAGGAGCTTTCTTCAGTGAAATGAGATGAGGTGGAAAGACGAGTGGAAATGGATACTTACATGCATAATGTAATTGTAATGGATCCCCATTCTCCATGCTAAGCAGTCAGGGAACCTCGCGCGTTGTGGCTCTACACTCAACTCCCTATTCCTGCAAATCAGAGGCCCAGAAGACGGGTTTAATTGAATGGCGTCGAGAGAATGGGAAAAGACAGTATGGGCTGGTCGGAACGGTGAAAGTAAAATTTAATTGTGGGGCAAATCTAACAGGATAGAGTTGGACGTGTGTGAATAGGGATACAATGTGTGAGTGTTTGTGTTGTTTTGCACAAAGTTCAGAGAGCTGGAGCTCAGAGCTCACCTTGAAGCTTAATTTAATGGATCCGGATTATTTATTTCCGTCTGCGGTCTCAACCCGAACCACTTCCCGCTCTTCCAAATTCTTAATTTAAGCTCCCCAAAACCCTCTAACACTCCAACACATCACACAACACTGTGTCAACTTTTTTCGATAAAGAGCACTTCTGGATGAACGGAACTGAGATTAAGTACTTAAAATGCTCTGGAAGGTGAAACTTAGCAGGTATTACTGTACGTACTGTAAAAAACTGAATCACACGTCAATAAACAGTTTTATAGGTAGGATGCACTCATGTCCTGTCAGTATTTTGGTGCCATTATAGGCCCATACGGTAGATCACATACTATATAATGGCGCCGGTATTTTATGTATTTTGGGGACAGTCATATCGTGCTCCAATGGAATGAATTGTCTTACAGTGCACCTGGAGTATAATAATTTTGCTTATTCCTGGTAATTAGGTTTCACGAGATGTGAAAGTTGATTTTGCGTGACTAAGAAACCATTGTAAATAAGGTTAAATTGTAGAGCGACAAAATATTTCGATTTAGGTTTTAGGTGTGTATACTTGAGTTAAATGATGAAAGTCGTGAAAGCTTGTCTGGCTGTAAAAAGTCCTCTGAAGTGAAATTCTAGACCGCAGTGGTACATTGAATTTAATTTCCATGTGAGGAAATGCTTATTGTCCCTTGAGAGCTGGAGGGAGCGGAGTTGAAAGAGCAAGTCGTCTTTTTCGTTCCTTGAGTAGAGGGTTGTTGGTGAAAGTGAGTTCCCAATCTTGGATTTCCCTACTTCTTTCGCTTTTTCCTCGTTATTTTCCGGCCCATAGATTATCCTCACTCCGCACTACCACGGCTCCAAGTTTTCTTCTGTACAAGGGCCCTGTTCAGCTTGGGTTCCTTTGATGTTCCAATCTCGGTTTTACAGGATGCGGGACGTTCACTCCCACACAGCCCATTTCTCCATATACTACAGATATTCCGTGGAAATAAAATAAAGGAAATAATGTTAAAAAGAAGCTTCCAAAAAAACCAGACATACAAGAGACATAACCAGTAACAAGTGAGGAAAATTGACTTCGTTTCCACTTTATATTTTCAACTCCAGAAAGTGGAGCCCCGGAACGAACGGCTTCTTCCTTTGGACTTGATTCCGTTGATCTAATACTATGAGCTATGCCGTTCTAGGTCAGAGGGGATTTGGTGCTTTGTCTATCTGGAGTACAATACAGTAGGTGAATGTGCCGCTAATTGGTTTCGAAATTATTTTCGGAATTTAATGCACATTGTTGGGATAAGCATCTGAATTTGCAGCATTTCATGATCAAATGGTATATAGACTGACATTAGACCAGATTAATTGTCATATGGTCATGCATTGCAGAACAAGCGCAATGTTTATGTACCTAGATGCTCGTAATAAAGCAAATTACACAAATCAAAGCTCGTGGGATATTGACTGTCAATTAAAAAGGGCTAAAATAACAAATGACTGAGGTTGAATTGTTGCGGACTGAAGTTGCTCTCCGAAGTATTTCATCTGCCGGTCTCCTGTCTCTCCAGCTCATTCCGTCTACCAGGGGAGTTTTTAAAAAAGATGAGCCGCCCAACTTTGGTGATTGTCTCTGTGTGAGATCAGGAGGAACCGGAACTCGGGACTCGGCTCACTCCAAACCTCTGCCTTCTGCTGCCCTTAAAATGGAAAACAGGGAAATGGTTTTCTCCAGCCATCTTGTCAATAAAACAGCATGTGAATTCAATGAGTCCCATTTTCTCAGCAATTGCTTTTATCGCCTCGTCTCCCACTCCCAATTCTCACTTTGGACAAACCTGGGCAGGCAATTGCCTACATTATGCCAGAGTGTTACAGTGTTGTTTTCCATGCTTTTCTTCCAATATCAACACCTTGGGGTACCTGCGGCGAAGATAGTATCTTCAGCTATACAAAACATGTAACTTTCCCAATGCCTAATGACTTGTTCTTCTTCGGATATTGTATTCATAAGATAGACCGTTTTTTCACACCACACCGTTTGTAGTTCCACGCACACGTGAAAGTACCTAACACCCTACGCACACCGTAAGATTTTGATTTTTTGAGAGGCGTTCGATAGGAACTCCAGTCAGTGCATGGTCGTCAGTCCACCGTAAAGCCCATCGATCGTCATTCAGCCCAAGTGAGGCTTCTGGTTTTTGGTAAGAATCGTGCCTGAATCCTATAGCTTGGCTTGAGAGGGTTCCTTGTTGACGAAGGAAAGTCAAATAAGAGTAGACCTTGTGCTTCATAAAGGCATAAACCATTGTATCCGGTTGTTGGCATGTTGAAGGAAAAGGCGCTTTTCTCTCCCTTTGGGTATTTACCCTTGTTCCTCCCTCACTACGCTCCGGCCCCCTAACGCTATGTCCCATGTAGGTATGCATGTACATGTGTGTGCGAACTTTCTCCACAGACCTTGCCCAGACTTGTCATTTGTTTGGTAATGAGTTGCCTTAGAGACACGGGAAGAAATGTAATTTTTCCGTCTCATAACCTTCACATATTATAGAGAAGTACAGGAGCTCCTGACAACTTGGGCTACTAATGCTGAAGGTAGAATTTGGCTTGGCACACTTACGTCTCTGGTTTCATTTGTTTACCTTTTCCTTAGCACTGCTTTGCCTTACTAGCTGTTCCGTCCAGAATATACCTATGGCAGAGTGGGAACTGACATGCGATATAATAACGATTACCTAATAGACAGTTAGTATTTCGTAGTTTTCTATTAGGTACTGGTATTGTTTGACTTTTGGGTTGACCGTACGTAGTACGCAATACAGCACAATGTATTACATTTCACAGGTCGACCCAATCCCAGCGGGACGACGGGTCTCAAATGCAAATAAAATAAAATCAAGCTGTTGGCCATGGCCAGTAAAAGAAAGCTTATGCGAGATATCAGGACAGAGCAAATGCAAAAGGTACATTGTGGTAGGATTTTATAGAGTTTTGGTTCTCCTTGGTCGTGTGAGAGTTCTTATCGTGGAAATCCCTGGTTTCCCTCTGGAATAAATATGAAGCAGAGATATAAATCATCCATGGTTCAATGGAGAGTCAACCAGAAGCTCTTTTAAATCTGTTTCCTGCCGACGCTAATAGAAATCCGAGTTCTTTTCTGATGTAGCTCCGCGGACTGCATTCAAATTACGAACATTGTTTCCATGATTTAGAGTTATTGGCCAAAATATCGTTTTGTTCAAGGCTATTGTTATTGTGTAGTAGTAGTTTATTGTCCTAGTTTCTGAGTCTGTTGAATTGATGTGTACATAGAATGGAGGGGCTAAGGAACTCCGGTGCCTAGGTTGATGTAGCAATTTCACGGTGATTTATCTCCTCGGCCTGAGACTGAAAAGCCTATAAATAATTCAGAGAGGATTATGCAATCCCCGTCTACTTTGCTGTAGTATCCATTCATGACCACCAAAACAGGACACCGTTGGGAACTAAGCACTATTGAAAAGGTAGGAGAGTGTAGGTTGAGTGGTTGGGTTGGATTTGCATAAATCAAGGTGTGCTGGTGGTAGCAGATATTGACATCAAGAACCTGTTTCAAACTTCATAACCTTTGGAATTTAAATTAATAGACTGCAATGGTATCACTAGGGTTGAATAATACAAGCCTTTACAGCATAATAGGTAAACGAGCATATCCGGAAATTGGCAAAAACAAAAGTTTGCAGTTGAGACCACTCTGTGCCATTTTTCGGCAATGCCAAAATCCGAAATCATCTATCAGCCTGATCTGTCAAATCTGCAGAATATGATAATAAATATATCTCCAAAAGTTGAATTGAAAATCATGGTCGGAATACGAGATGGGCTACCCGATCAATGGAATTTTCAGGAGTTGAAGAGTTCTGGAAAACCCAGAAATACGGTCATGTATCAGAGGAGATGGAGCCAATTCCATGGATGATGGGAAGCGGGGCCTGGGATCCATATTCATATTCATGTCCACCGTACGGAACCCAGTCAGGCCAGGGCAGGGCGGTGAATAGAAATGGGTTTCCTGACGTGACGGGGAGTTTGGCCGAAATAAATAAAATTCAAAATTTGCATGACTCCAACTCCTCCTGTATGTATGGCGTGCTTAGGCGACGACGAGTAGCTGGCCCCTCGCCTAGACACGCCAAAAAAATGGGAGTCAGGAACCACGGCGTGATGCATGGTAGGCCTGAGCTTAAATCATGAAATTCCGCCGGTACTGACTTGAGCATGATGTCGTGTCTTGTCCACGTTCCACGTACACTGTACACCGGTTTTTCTTCACATCTTCATTCCAACAACGGTTTTTTTTTAGCCGACCTACAGTTTTGTCTTGACCTGACCCTTGGCAGCCTGCCTCAAATACCGGAAAATAATGCAGCAAATCGTATCCAAACCTTATACTGTTGCATTTGCATATTTCCTTTGTCCGTCAAGGATCTTATCACCTGCTAATTACAATGCGTGAATATTAGCGCCTTCATTTTGCATTGCATGTCGAAAACGAACCTTTTCAGATACATTGCCCCACCACTGGTTATGGTTATTTTATGAGTCGGCATCCGCACACCACATCAAAGAAGGAGTTGATGAGTTAGAAAAATTGGCGATTATTATGGGTTCGAATTACTTTGTGGTTTTGCGGAAACGGAAACATTAAACTGAACACAATTATGGATCGAATGCTTTACAGTTCAACCCAAGCCAGTTTCTCTTTTCGATCGCGCACACGTGGAGTCAGTCAGCTAGTTAATAGCACCGTCGTCAAAGACTATAGTACCTACTTATCCATTATACCGTTATTTACGATTACGACAACCTCGTTGATGGATAATAATTGATGAATTCCGCACATCGCACATGTAGACCCAGGAGGCCTCAGCCGAGTTGGATAGAACTCTAATCTAAATACATTAGCTGTCGACAGGAAGCCATATGAGAAATTAAATGTTTTATTCATACACAACAATAGAGAGTGGGCACGTCGTGCCAAAGTCAATATCCACACAGTTTTTTTTCATATTACTAGACATATTGACTCGACCAAGTCAATTTTTCGTGTATCTCCGCTTCCCTTGCACTCCAAGTAGCTCCAACATGGCCAGGTATATGAATAGAGAAGGTTGTTGAACCTGATCTCATTTCATAAGCAAATTAGGGAGTCAAACACGTTCAATCGCCGTTTACTACCTTTTGATACGAAGAAGTGGAGTGCATATAAGTATTGTATTTAGGAATGGCTTGAAGCCAGTCATTCCTCTATTTAAATAATGATCGATACTTTATTATCGGTGTTGAGCAAAACACTTCCCGTCATCTCCATTCAACTCTCGACTTTTATGTCCATTGTTCTCCCATCCTTACGTCAAAGCTTGAGAACGTCGTCTCTCAACCGGATTTTTGGCAAAAGCATCCATCCATCCACGTGTGGTTCCTTCCTTCTCAGGATTGAACCGGGATATGCCATACATATATGTACTATGCTAAGTAATTGCCTGGCTTTTCTAATCAATGCTAATACTTCACTACAATCTGAGTACTTCTGTATTATAACCTATTGTATTTGTTCCTTTAAAAATTTTAAAAGCCTTTCTCGAAACATGGGTTCAAGGCCCTGATTTTAAATTCTAATTATAATTCCAATTAGTCAATTTGGAATCCAATTGAATGGAAAATACTGGGCTTAGAGATCTGAAAGCGCATTTTGAGCTTTTTCTGTGGTGAAATATCACGCGAGGAATTAGGTTGGCAGTATAGATAGGTATATTCCAACTTTCCGCGTAATCAGAAACTGATGCTTGTATGCATGTACTTCTGTGTGCTGTAGAATGAATTTTTGGTCTGGAATTGTTCCGGAATCATTACCACCCTTGGGTTTCAAATCAATTAGTTTCTGGAAACAAGACGGAGTCTGGATTTCGTCTGATGAGAAAAGATTTGAATTTATTTCACTTCCTGACCCAGTAGGGCTTTCTGGGAGATTACATGGTTTTCCTAATACTGTACCCTTTACCCTGCTACCAAGCAGGAATGAGTACAAAACCTTAATGCAGAAATATTGGAATTCTTTTGCAAATGGAGCCAGAGCAGCACCAACTAGAGCATTGCTAGATATTTATGATTTAAACCCCACTAATAATCCACAGTCGGCGGAAAAAAGAAGGCATACTCTGAGCCGTCTATAAGGAAAAAGCTAAATTGGTTTTCTCAGTTCTCCTTGTACAAACCTACATGGAGGAATTTCGGGGGAGATAGGCGGAATATTTGAGTGTACCGAGGCCTCGTCTGCATGGATGTGTGTGTGTGTGTGTAGGAAATGTGCCACTTTCTTCCGTCCCATTCTCACTCGGCTGCCACAACAGGAGGAGGACGGGGCGGAATTGGTTATTTACGGCGTGCCCGACAGAAGCTGCTGGGAGAAAGGAAATGAGAATTGAGTTGGGAAAGGCCAAAATGTCTGCTTAATGTTTTCTCCGCTTAGGTTCCTGGTTCTAATAGGAGTCTATTACTTCCCTTCCCCTCCGAGGTCGCGCCTTGTTTGGCCCCTTCTGACACAGCCTGAATCTGGGGCGAAACTCGGCCCAGATTTCTTTGGTGTCCAGGTTTTCTCCAGGTTTTCAAGGTATTTACTGCTACCTGTAATGAAAACGTGAAAGAACAGCGCATTCTTCTGAGTGCACTCAATAAAAAATTCAAATATTTATTATATCCTTTTATCAATTTTTCTAAATTACTGCCATTAAAACTTAGTAAATATTTATTCTCTTGAATGTTAATGCTAGCGTATGATTTATTTAAGACAAATCTAGGTTTTCGATTGCAAAATATAAATGAGGTTTGCAGAAATCAAATATTGTACAAGTTAGAAATAGAACAGTAGGTACCTACTGAAGCAGAAGATTCATGTACTATTTGAGCAAATATTTACCCTCTGTAAATACGTTGGAGGTTTTGGTTCCGGTTCAGGCCACGCCTCTTGGTGGAAATGGAATAGCTGGGAGCCCAGGAACTTCATTAGGTACCCACCTTTATTTAGTTACTTTACACGAGTTGTTCGGGAGATTGGACTTGACGGTCGTTCCACACAGTATACTACGCTGCTCGAGAGTCTTAGCGTTCCAGAAACCCGAAGTCATAAGGTGAATGGGGTGAAACCCAGGACTGAGGCAGATGTCGGACTAATTTATATATACTCTTCGTCTTCACTCATTTGCTCAGTTATCTGGGCCATGTTGAGTCTACAGGGTTTAATTTTTTCCTCTCTAATTCTGCAATATGGGTTCGTAAATATGTCCACGTGGAATCCTTTGGCAGTGTCTTAATTTCCGTGCAGAGTCATTAAGAACTTGTTGATTCTCTGCTCGGGTTAATCAAATGTGTAATGATGCTAGGTTACACCTCGTTCCCGTGCTGTAATCAGAGATGAGATAGCTGTGGTATAACTTATGTGCAATTTGGACTCAAATTAGCCGCAAAGCATCATTGTCCCAGACCAAATTAGATATACTGAAGGAAACTAGGTATTTCGCAAGCCATTCGTTCATTCGGGGTTTTTGGTCTTCACGAAGTTGGTTCAGGACGAGCATATTTCTTTCCATAGTTTGTCACAAGAGAGTCGTAAATCATGCAGGAATATCAGATATATTTTTCCGTGGGCTGGAAACTGCCAGAAAGGTGTCTCTGTTTCCCAAAAAATACAGACGGACTTCTGTTCTTCTCATTATTTATTGCTTGCTCACTTATTACGAGGAAACGGGTTCAAGTACTGTTGTCTGAATGTGCGTTGCTTGACTAGGCATGGCGTAAGCGAGAATTTCCAAGAAGTATAATATTTACGTGGAAAACAAAAGTGTGCTCATCTCACCTTTCGGGTTCACATTAGTCACCATTACATATGACGGAGTTTTGATTCGGGCTGACAGTATATACATACAGTGATTTATATATCTGGGCTTGGAAGTGTTCGCTTCCCTGGTTAAGTGTGTTTACATTAATTTCAGAACAAATCCAGGCTTACGCATGCCGAGGTTTTAGTAATTCGTTCAATACTACATAGGTACCTTATGATGGATGATCTATGTGTAGCCGAATTAGTGTACGGTGGGTGGGCGTTGGCACATATAAAAAAAAGGTAATCATGGCTGGAAAAGAACTCAAATACCGTATGTAATGCAGGACGTTTTGTTTGATGGAACCGAGGAAAGGGGATGGTCCGGGTCGTCAAATGCTCGTCCTCTGTAGTTTCGTGTGTCCTACTCAGTATGCTTCCCTAACCCGGAGAAAGTCTTTAAATCCCGCCTTTCAGTCAGACGGAAGGAAATGGAGTAGCGAGTATATACAGACGTAGTGATCATCAGTCTATACCGACGTAGTGATCATCAGTATATACCGACGTAGTGATCATCAGTATACACCGACGTAGTGATCATCAGTATATACCGACGTAGTGATCATCAGTATATACCGACGTAGTGATCATCAGTTTATACCGACGTAGTGATCATCAGTATATACCACAAAGCGACATTTTTCAATGGCTTTATTTTTTTGAACTTTTTTTATGGCTTTTTTTTACCTTTTTTTATGAACCTTTTCTCAAGGGGGATTTTCATGCATCTTAAGCACAGTGAGCCTTTTCCCGTGGGTAATACCCATGTAACTTAAGCCCAATACCTTGCAGTTGACCTGTGAATTTCTATAAAAGCAGGGCACGTCTTCTAACAGCGAACCATTCTATGTTAGCTACTACTTCGAAGTTGATTACAAAATACCTGCGTGAACCAAGCCAACCTGTTGCTAAGCCGTTGCAAACCAAGCCACCCTGTTGCCAAGCCGTAGCAAACCAAGTCTACTTGTTGCTAAGCCTTAACAAACCAAGCCACCCTGTTGTCAAGCCTCAGCAAACCAAGTCACCCTGTTGCCAAGCCGTAGCAAACCAAACCAGGCCGTAGCAAACCAAGTCACCTTGTTGCCAAGCCTTAGCAAACCAAGCCACCCTGTTGCCAAGCCGTAGCAAACCAAGTCACCCTAAGGGAAATTCCCAAGCAACTTAAGCCCAATGCAGTGGTTCTATATTCTTGAATTCGTATAAAAAGTGGGTCCTCTTCTAACAGCAAACCAGTCTACTATGGTAGCTGTTCTACCTTGTACTGCGAGGCTGACTATAAAATACCTGTTTGTCAACGGCGGCAAAACTATGAGTAGAGTCTACGTTGATCGTATTAAAAAGCTTGCAAAGGACATATCCCAAGCCGTAAGAAGGTGTACGGTAAACGTTAAATACAATAATAGACTCCAGGCCTGTTTTTTAAATGTTGACGGTGTTTCTCGTGTTATTATATATAATGAGGCTCTTCTCTACATACGTAACAAGTTTATCAAATTAGCTACCAAAGTAATACTAAAATCTTTATCGAAAAAAGTCAACCCGTTTGCTTATTTCAATAAAAAGTTGTTACTTAATGAAGACTTGTATCATTCTTTTTTTCAACTGGAGCAATCCACTAAGTTTAATTTGTTATTGGATCGTCAGATTTTGGATTGGAGTAATATTGTGAAAATGAACCTAGAAGATGCTGTACGATTTCAGCAACATCAAACCCAATATTTAAACGTGTTTACACCCGAGGCTAAAACATTCGGTAAAGTGAAAACCGATTTGTTTAAAGTGGAAACAGAAGAAGAAGAAGAAGAAGAATGGCCAAATAAGAAAAGCTATCCGACGTTGTTTAAATCTAAGCGAGCTTCCATAGATCAATTTAATCAGCCACCTCAAGAATACCCCCCCTTTATCGTCCGATTTGTCGAATCCTCAAACAAGCAACTCGAGTATCCCGACGACGACGAAGGTGTCGATACAATCCTCACAGTCAAAGGCAAAAATTAACCCCAGTCCATCTATGGAACCCTATTGCAAAGACTGTATGTTAACCATATTTGAGGGAAACACTAGTGTAAATTTGATCTTAAAGAAGAATTGGAATTTATCCAGCTTGTTGAAGCACTTGAAAAGAAAGCATAAGCTGCTCGTCAAGCTCGTCTGAAGATTGTCTTTTCAAATAGAGCCAATTTTCCATTAAAGAGCTCCAAGAAATAAAAAAAATGCTGTGCATGTACTGTTTTGTCTGTTTTGTAATTGTACTTGTGTGTTTGGTTTGTTGTTTTGTATCGGTTGAAGAGTAAGAAAATGGTGAGCCCATTACCTGGATCAATATTTAAAAGTCCTCGTTTTAGAGCAGAAAGTTTCAAAGTGACAACCGTCTACACAAACGTTCCATTTATCGGGCCAAAACGGGCTGTACTCGCCCTGAAGTCCAAAACCCGAGCACACAAGTTTGTAAAAATTGTCAAGGTATTCACCGCTGAAGACAACTCCTTGAAGGCCATCGATATGAGCGAGCTCCATTTTTTGTAACAGAGCAAAATGTTCACTATTGTCTGAAGATATATGCACGGTGAAACGTGTCTGTCTGGACTGAGCAGCAATATCGTACTGAGAGAAAAAGGTGTAGACTAGAATTTATGCCTGGCGTCCATAGATATACCTCAGTCTGGCGTGTTATTCGTAAAGAAAACGATTATTTGACCCTACATTTTGAAAACGTCGAGTCTAGCAAGGTTTTATTAGTATTATTCAGTGTTGTATGATGTTATTTACTAGTAGAAATTTCGGAATATACCCAAACATAAAACTTCAGAACACGTAGAGCTAGGCAAAATCCTTTGAATCAAATGCACCAGTTGGACGGTGAACACATTAGATCCTTTGCCTGGAGAGTTGATATGGCCCATGGCCTAACGCTGATGTATAACGAATTAACTCTGAAAGTTCTTCGTGGTCTCACTCCAACCATTACTTCCAATTTGCCAGCACGCAAATCATCGTGGACTCTTGAGAGGCTATTCGAGTTTGGCGATAATTTAGATCAATATTTGTCTCCACATGACCCGTATTTTCAATCGTCCGTAAAAGATTCGTGGAAAGTCGCTTCAGAAACTCGCTGTTATCATTGCCAAGAAGTTGGACATTTCCCCCAAATGTGTTTAAGAAAGTTACCAGGATCCTCACACAAAGCAATCTAAAGTTAAGTCTTCCGCCGCGTTTGTTACACGCTAGACGTTTAAGATATTTAATCCCATGCAAACTATAAACATGTATCCTACACATTTAAATGTACATATACCTTATTCGTCAAGCCGATGTGAAAAATGTTCCAGCGTTATGAGAGAATAAATATTGCGTGCAAAAATAAACAAAATTTATTTTATTTCAATGGACCTTTAATGGTGTTACACGTTTGGAAAAAGAAACTACATAGAATCAAGAATCTCAAGAAATTGTTGTTTTGTAATGGGATAGACATCACGCTTTCCAGCTTTAACTATTGCAAGAAGGAACTCTAATTGATTGAGAGTTAGTTTGTTTTCCTCTACTGAACTTTCTTGTTTTTCATCTTCTTCTTGTTCATCATCTTCTTCATGTTCATCACCTGAATCCTCATCTTCAGCTTCTTCACTGTCATCGTTTCCAGACATTTCTTGGTC
>JAQFYT010000197.1:0-32433 GCA_034694925.1 Ceratophysella denticulata
TTGATCCGTTCTACAGGTTAGGTTAGATTTTTGAAATACCCAAATGACCAACACCTAACCTAACCTTTGGAATTATAGACCAATTTTACTTATTGCAGCGTTCCATTTCCTATGGCAAAAGTCTTCTTTTTTATGGCATATTCTATTCTTTCATGATGGTATCGGAAAATGCCACACAAGCTTTTACTGGTCATATTTCATAATTTTTTATGTAATTTTTAATGCTTCGATCCCATGGAAAGGCTGGGAACGAGGTGAAGACCATTCGGTGTCATAATTTCTCCGACTTCGTCTCGATTATGCAAAATTTGACTGCCTCGCTGCTTACGTTATATTTAGGTATATATTTTCGACAAAGCATTTTTGCCGTAAAGCCGTACTACTGCTGCCTTGAGATTTTGAGTCACAGAATCCTAGTGTTCATTCTCTACTGATAAACGTATACCGACACCGACGGATACCGATACCAATATTAAAAAAAAACATTCGATAAATCGTAATTTATAGCTTGACAAAATGAAAGGTTAGCAGGTCAAAGGTTTAACTTTGTCGAAAGTTGTACTAATTAAATATTGTAATTTAAAAAAAGTCATAAAACAAAATTCATGGTATTGTCGTAAAATTTGAAGGTATGAACTTGACATTAGCACAGTTAATTTAATTAAATCCCTTTTTCTGAGTTGCACTTCCATGGCCCTATAACGTTTACAGATTACGAATCAGGAAGCGAGGTTAGGGTTAGGTATAAGGTACACCACAAAAGAACTGCCAGCGGCCTTTATCCAGTTTCCGCTTTTCCCAGCATCACACCAGTAGTCAATTGATAGAACCTAGAATACAGTAAGAAATAGCCTACTAGGTCAAGTCTGATGTGATGTCCATTATCAACTCCAGACTTCTAGAACCCAGAACTTAAAAGACTTAAAAATATACTTGCCTTCAGTTCACAAGTGTCCTTCGTCCTTGTTGCAGTCTGGAGTCTTTCTTCTGTACAGTACTTCCATCCATCCACGGTTTAATCAAGCCGGAATTCTGAGAAGAGCGTCCATCTCTCTCTTTAAACATTTAGCCATAAAAATTAATTATAAAATCAATATTTGGATTCTGTTGTGTGCTGCGAAGTATCAACATATCGTGAATTACTCGAAATCTATTAAGTATTAGCTCTGTCGGAGTTATTATTTATAATAACCTATTGTTTCAAAGTAATTGGTACGGGGATTTTCCCAATAACTCCACCACGCCACCACCAGGCTAAAGAAGTTTACATTCATGTACTTTCGTATTCATTCGTTACAGTTTTAGTTTTTTTAAATTAATTACTACGAAATTGGCTGTGAAAGGGATAAGACAATGTTAGCTTCATCGTTCTGGTCATGGTCACCATTGGCTCAGTGCTTACTTTTATTGTTGTATTGTGCGGGTACGGTTCAGGGCGCCGCTGTATTGTCTGACGGTAAGGTTTCCCTTGTATTTAAATCTGTTCTAAACAATTATTAATGTGTTATAAATATGTATTTTAAACGAACATATACTGTATTTAGTTGAATTAGCCGTCCTCTGTTCACTAAAGGTATCGAATTTACATTTAAATGTATAGGTAATCCTTATAATTCTTAAATGACGCCTGATGTTGAATTTCTGGGCTGTAATTTGAACCGTTCTAGAATTCGTTGATAGATTGAAAATATAGGTGCGCAGACGGTCAAGGAGTAATTTTACACAATTGTTACTAATTGACCATGTTAATATTTTATAGATGCTTTAAATGCGACGGATGTAGCGAATTGTAAACCGGATTTAGGACGTTTTTTATGCCGAAATGAAAATCAATGTATTCATGGTGCTCAAGTCTGTAATCAAGTTCCGGACTGTACGGACGGCTCTGATGAGTTTCCGGATTGTGGTAAAGCCAAGTCCGATACCTCGAACCAAGACCAAACTAATGTATTTTATTATATTCTTTAAAATATTATAAGTGTAATTGAATATTATTCGATTGGTATTTAATTAATTAAATAGTACTTTAAAACTATTTCTTCATTTATGATAATGATGAACTATTTTAGAAAAATCCTGCAAGAGAGTGAAATGTGCGCAAGGATGTGTGCCGAATCCAGATTCCACGAGGTTAGGAAGATGTTACTGTAACAAAGGCTTCAGGCTCTATGGAACGAATCGTGACCGATGTGCGAACGTGAATGAATGTGACCTCTGGGACACCTGTTCTCAAGCATGTGAAGACATGGAAGGGTCATATGAGTGCTCCTGTCTTGAAGGATTTCGGTTGGGCAAGGATAATCGGACATGTACGCCACTTGGTAAGAAATTAATACATTTGTTTAAGTGTAAATGCTTTGAGACATCAGTTGTCTTGAAATTGATGGATAGTGGATAGGCTTCGCCGAGCGTAGACACGGCTGTGAGATTCTAGCTTTCCTTTTATCGATAATGCAGAATGACCGAATTCTAATGGTATATGATGCCTATTTTCAATAGATCCAGATGTGAAGATCGTATACGCCCTCAAAAGTGCTATTCGGGTCTGGAGCAGCTCAGCCAATCGACATATTTCAATCGTGGAGAACCAAGGTCAGACTGTGGGAGTTGCCGTGGACGTGAAGAATGACTTTGTATTCTGGACGGATGTGAGAGAAGGAAATGAGGCTATTTACCGTGCCAAGGTCAATGGTCAAGGGACTATTGAAAAAATCGTGGACTCAGGTGAACCTAATTTTAATTCCGATAACGCTGCTGTTATCATTTATCATGCACTTAATGCTTGCAACTTCCAACCTTAACATTTACCATTTAAATTGTAATTTCAGGTCTGGTTTTACCAGAAGGCATTGCATTTGACTGGATAACTGGGAACATTTACTTCACGGACTCAAATCGGAGTCACGTCGTGGCCTGTAATGGAGACGGGAAGTACTGTGCTGTGGTTATCGGGTTTGCGGATAAGCCTCGAGAAATTGCTCTGCATCCAAGCCAAGGGTATATTATGTCACACGGGATGTTACTTGATTTTTGTGTCGATATCGATAGTTAAATTTGATTAATGAAACTAATTGAGGGCGTTTTCTCCGTAGTCTCATGTTCTGGACAGATTGGGGAGATAGGGCGTCCATTATCCGGGCGAGCATGGATGGCTCCACTCCGCTTCCGATCATCACGTCCGGGCTAAAATGGCCCAACGGCTTGGCCGTCGATCACGGAAATTCTCGGTTGTACTGGAGTGATGCTTTTTATGATAGGATTGAAACATCTACCTTGACCGGTGGTGATCGGCAGATCGTGATCGCGGATGGAGTTCATCATCCATTCAGCCTCGAAGTTTTCGGAGACACGTTGTACTGGAGTGATTGGCATTTGAGTGAAGTTGAGGTAAGCCTGATGGTTCAATATTAGGCATATATTGCTTACGATGTTTTACCGCAATAATTTTCATAACCACGAAATACACCGAGAACCCAATACACGGTATTGGTATTTTACCCTAATTTCCAGACATGTACCAAATTCGCCTGCAAGAACCCACATGCCGTTGTTAACAAGGACTCGATGAGCGGATATCCAAACGGAATCGCGGTTTTTCATCAAGCCGCGCAACCTGTCGTTCGCGACAATCCATGTGCCAAGGCTAAGTGCTCTCATATCTGTGTGTTAGCTGGGCTCAGCAACTTTGCGTGTTTGTGTCCATCTGGAATGATGCTCGACAAATCGATGAAAACTTGCATCGGTAAACTCATTTTTATATAGTTTAATTAGATAAAGATTAATTGGTGTGCATTCCTTGAATATTCGGTTCGATATGCTCTGTAGATGATGACCAAATGGCCCAGCTCGTTATTGCTTACGACAACAATCTGAATACAATGCGATTCAATGGAATTGGGCGCGAGCTGATCGAAGAGAGGCAGCTGCGGGATGTCAAGAACATTGGGGCAGTTGTGTACAATCCTATTAACGATACAATTTTTATTAGCGATCTTTACTGGAAAACGATTTTTGAATATGATCGAAAAACTGGGAAAACAACCTCGCTTCTCACCCGGCATCTGGATTCAGTCAAATGCATGGCCTTAGGTTGGTACTTGAGTTTTATAATCAATATCGAGATCTATGAGGCTATCGGCTAATGTTTCGAATTTGATCTTTACTAGACGTTGTTGGTCAGAATTTGTATTGGGGAGATTCCAGTCGGCGAAAAGTTGAAGTTTTGTCATTGAGAACTCGGGCCAAGGCGGTGATCGCAATGGAAGCCGAACATCCACAGGATATTATCGTTGTTCCGGAAATTAGGTAACTATTTGAATATTTGCATATTCTTTTGAGGTGTGAATTTAAATTATTAACTAATTTGCTGTTTAGATATCTTTTCGTTGCCCTTACCGGAAGACGCGGAGGAAGGATTATTCGAATGGACATGAATGGTTTTCGGAAGAAAGTTCTGGTAAATGTTCCGAAAATAGAACCAGTGTCTCTTGCTTATAACAGCGACCTTGGGCGACTTTTCTGGTAAGTTCAGCTTAAGACTATTCTCATGTGGTATCTCTTGGGTCACGATGAAATCGGACGTGCGTTATGCAATTAGAAAGCTTAGCAATTTGATCCATGTGTTACCAGGGCGGATGCCTACGGAGAGTCCGTGGAGCACGTTTCTACCAGCGGTGATTCCCAATCAGTGGCCCTCCGGCACTCCGGCCATCCCTATAGCATTACCAGTTTTGGGAATCGTGTCTACTGGTCAGACAGCTATACACAACTCCTTCACGTTATCCCAGTCTTTGGTATGGACCAGCACGAACTTCCGATTTTCATGGGTCGTCACGCGGATCGTAACAAGTCTTCTCATGATTCCTACGTTACTGGAAACTTCTTGGCCAAAATTGGGATTATTGACAAGGATATTACACGATACGAGAATCTGACCAGATACCACGAATGTTCCATGAGCAGAACGACACCGAAATGCTCCCACATCTGCCTCATTTCCCGGAGCCTCAACGTAGGAACCTGTGTCTGTCCCGAAGGCATGCAACTGGACTCGGACGGAAAGACCTGTTCCTGGACGTCCACTTGCTTCGGATCCCAATTCCGCTGCAGTGACCGATGCATTGACGGAGAATGGAAATGTGATGGAATCTACGATTGCTTGAATGGGGAAGATGAGAAAGACTGTGAAGAAGTCAAAAACTGTCGATCGTCGGATTTTACTTGTGAAACGGACAAGACTTGCATTTCCATGTCATGGCGGTGTGATGGGGATTCGGATTGTGGGGATGGGTCAGATGAGAAGAATTGCGACAAGAATTTGAAAACCTGTAATGAGGGTAAGCGGTCATTTGTTTTGACCTTTATCGTGTGACCCTTGGTATAATCTTTTTATTCTACCTATCAATATTCCAGAATCGGAATTCCAGTGTGACGATGGGCATTGCATTCCGAAACGCTGGAAGTGTGACCATCAATACGACTGTAAGGATAAGTCGGATGAGAAAGAGTGCAATGCGACCTGCCCTCTCGGAAGTTTCCAGTGTAATGACCTCTCCTGTATTTCAATCGATTGGGTCTGTGATGGAGATTATGATTGTAACGATCAGTCGGATGAACACGACCATTGTGGTAATAACATTATCTTCATCAAATTCTGAAATTCTGAAGCATATTTGCATTGTATTTTTATGAATTTCTTTACCGTAGACAAAATGTGCGGCCAGGACGGGTTCCGATGTCTGAGCCATCACTGCATTAATCGGTTTCTGGTCTGCAACGGCGTAGCGGATTGTGATGACAATTCCGATGAATTTGAATGTGGGACTCGGCGTGGGGGAGCAGTTATACCGCTGAATCATACTGCGACTATTGCAGCAGAGGAAGTTATGGAATCTGCAGTTGGGAACGGAACAGCTCCGACCAAAGTTTCGACCGAAGAAGCATGTCCCTGGAATACGTTTATCTGTGCCACTGGGGAATGTTTGCCTTTGCAGAGGGTCTGCGATCAGTCGAATGATTGCCAAGATGGATCGGATGAGGGACCAGGTAAAACTCATCTGAATACCTAATTAAACTCAGTTTTTACAATTTTATATTTAAAATTCAAAGATATTTCTATTCATTTATCGAAATGAGTTGCAAGGATAAATCTGTTAACAAATTATTATAATAGCTTCTAATTAGTCGGAATATTTTTCAGGTTGTTTGACGGCGTGCGTATCCCACCAATGTCAGCATACATGCCTCAAAACGCCACAGGGTCCGAAATGTACCTGCGGAAAAGGTTTCGAACCGGATGAGCGAGATAAGAAGTCCTGTCGGGATATTGATGAATGTGACACTGGTCTACATAATTGTGACCAGAATTGTACTAATACCAAGGGTTCCTACAAATGCTCTTGTCAAGATGATTATGTGTTGCGCTCAGGTAGGTCAAGGAACAATAATAATACAATGTAATAAGACGAAATGACTGCATCAACCTAAATTCTAAATATTTTGATTATCAGATCAAAGACGCTGTAAACCGAAGCATGTACGAATAAAGCCCCATTTTATTAACGGCGTAAACAGTGATGAAAATTCATCCGAGGAGAAAAATCATTCTGGGGAAAAGATGAGAGAATCTGAATCAGAAACAATATTTTCCGAAGAAAGTCGAGAAGAAGCCTCGTCATCTTCTGCAGTAGGCATTGTTTTCGGAGTCATTTTTCTACTTTTACTCGTAGCTGTTATAGTCGGATTTATTCTACACCATAAACGGATTCATCCCAAAGTTCTCTTTGAGAGATACGGACAACAAATAATGTAAGTTTTTACGAGTATGCATTCATGCTTTAAGCTTATTGAGTTATCAATATCGAATATGGTTTTAATTTTGCAAATATTTTTTTCCACAGGGTCCGTTTCAAACCCCGTCCAAGACCACCACGACGAGAGCAACTTGGGAGTGAAGCCATTTATGATGATGTGTGTGATTCACGGTCATATGCGAGCGGAACCTACGCTAATCCGGTATACGACGATCTTGATAGAAATACTGATGTAAATATATATAGTTGAACTTATACCTACGCTAATTTTCAGCTATATCAAAACTGTTTAGGACATTATATTTATCTTATATTTGCTAATTTCTCTAATTTCAGGTAAACCGCAACGGGGACTCCAAAGAAAATCCTCATTCGCTCGCCGATTCAGGGATTCTAAACGTAATGGACACAGACCCGAATCATCTCTACGAAGATTTGGATGATCATTTCATTACTTACAGTCAACGTACTGCATTACTCGATAAAGAATTCGTGTGAATTAGGCTAATACTGTTAAAGTTTATCGAAAGTAAAAGCCGTGTACCAAACCATCAGAGCTCATCTTAACTCCTTTGCCAATTATTATTTGATCCATGTGCTATTCTCTTATTAGTGCTATTTGAATTTTTGTTTAGATTATAATTGTAAATGTTAGTGCGAAATAAAATAGTCTATTTGATTGAATATTTCTTGGAACTCATTCAGTGGTCATTGGCCCCTACAAGCTTAGTATTCATTTCAGTAATTACATCATTGCCAACGTGGCTAGTTCTTTTAGAAGCGTTGCACTCAATACGCAATACAGTACACTACTAACAGTAGGCTAGCATAGGCAAAGAATCTGTACCTGACCTGATGGCTTTATCTAACATCGTCGTAACGTGAGTATTTGGTTCACAGAAATCCTAAAATTTAAACGGCGACTTAATTTCAAACTATTTTTATTTTTCAAAAACATAATTCTGCTGATCGCCAAATGTTCGGATTGAAAGCCCGAAATAAGCAAATCCTCTGCCTCTGGTCTCCTACTCTTCTGTGCATCTTCGTTCTGTTTTTGTACTTGACGAAATCGTGTAATGATTGTCCAAGGCACCGTAAAGGTAAAAAAAACGACTGTTTTGATGCAAGCAGCAAATGTGCGCGTCAATAGCTGAAATCTAGAAAGAGCTACAATAAATACTTTAAATTATTTGCAAAATGCGATATTGACCGAACCTAACGTAACAAAAAAATAATAGCTAAATTTATTGGAATCGTTGGATAACCTTCAGGTAGCTCTGGATGCCTTACTCAGACCCAGATTTTCAGTCAGAATGACTCAATGCTGGTCCAATACGTACGACAGCATCGTTTAACACCACCATCCAAACTGCCGTACAATTTGAATAAGAGACTATCAGGTGTCATGGTAGAGACACAAAGGAATGTCACGGCCTATTTGAAGAAAGTACTGAATCAGAAGGTACATGAAAAGACTAACTGTTGCCAATATTAATTACGAATACAATTTTTTGCAATATTTTGAAATTGCAGCAAAATGGATTTTTCGTGGAAAGCGTGGCACTGGACGGAGAGCTTTTTTCACAAACGCTGCGGCTGGAACAGGAGCATTCCTGGGACGGGCTACTGATTGAACCAATGCCGTCCCTCGTCAAGATTCTAAGGAATAAACAGCGAAAGGCCTGGGTCGCCGACGTGTGCCTTAGCGGTGGAGCGCTGAAATACGTAAATACCACCTGAATTTAACGCGAGATGTTCCTCTAATATGAGTTTGCATTAGATTTTGCTATGCCCATTCTACACGGAATTTCGTTGTGCATCGTCCACTATTGCACTGTAGTGTGTAACCGCATAGGTCATATCTGATTCTGAACTGATCCGACAGGAAACTGTTCAGTGCAAAATGCCTATGTGACCGAGAATAAAGTTACCGTTAGTACAAGTATTCATATTCCTCCAGGTGGACGTACGGACGATAAGACTTTATCACAGTCGCTATTCGGACGTGAATGGCTACTACCAGAAACTAATCAAGAATGAAAATGGCCTCGTCCAATGCTTTCCGCTGTTCTCACTCATTTCCGCCATTGGCTTACGTGAAAACGTGGTGGACTTACTCAACTTGTACGCTGCTGGAGCGGAGTATGAGATTCTGGAGTCTATTCCATACGATTCCCTCAAAATCAGGGTATTTCAACGAATACAAACAAAATCAAATAAGCGCTGATTTACTTTTCTTGTACTGAATACAATATTGATTTGCAGGTCATAATTCTCAACGAGTCTCAAAAACTTGGAATCCCGAAAGTGAGAAGATCAATCAGAACCTTGCTCGAGGCCAAGGGTTACACGGAAGACAAAGGACTTGTGGCAGGGTTATATATGGCCTTCGTTCTCAACGATTCAGTACATAGTTCTCCGGTGCAACCATAAGATTCGTAAATTTACGAATTAGCTTCGTGAAATTCATCATGAATAACTTTACGGAATGCCTCAAAGTGTTTGTGAAGCGTAGTATATCTAGAGAAATAACAAAAACGCGTTTCTTGTAGATTTCGTCTTCTTGTAGATATAAATCTTATCGACGTCAATGTCAATAAACGATAATGTAATACAGTCAAGCAAAAGATTGAATACGAGTGAGCTTGAATCCGATCAAATATTTATACAAATGATTAACAATTTACAGAACATTTTAAGGAAAAGTTATCCATTCAGTTCTGTATTTTCGTAATCTAAGGTTCCGCCGGTATAATGACAATTCCTGGTGGGTTCACTTCAACCGGAAACGGGGTCAACGTATTCGGAGTCGTTGATACCGTACAAGTTTGGTAACAGATGTAACGGAAGCTGAAGAATCTACAGGCACATGTAATACATGGACCGGGTTGGACAATGGAAAATGGAAACCAGCATCGGCTTCCAGTTGTAATCGTTCCTGTTCCAGGTGTGTTGAAATCTAAGAAAAGTTGAGATTGACTAAATCATGGTCCAATATTTCGCGTCAAATAGGAACAATTTTATAGAAATTACCAGGCAGGTATGATGGGTAAAACGAAAACCCGAATCGTTTCGCTTTGGTTTGCTCTTGATCTTGATCTGTAGCTTCTTCAACAGGGTTCGATACCACAGAATTAATAATAAGAATAACTAGAAATATTTTAATCAATTTTCGGTACTTCATTTTTCAAACGTAGGTATGTGTAACAGGTAAGTTTAGTTTTATGTACAACTGAGGGTCTAATGGGCACAATTGACACGACCTCGATAGTCGTAACTTCCAATAGGAAATGGGAAAATTCCTAGCTAATGAGATAGGCATGCATAAATATACGTAGTAAGCCCATGAATTTGGAATGCACCGTGTAATTGCATTAATCACACACGAGATTAATGTGATTATGCAGGACCATATTCTTGAAGATGAAAGCGAACCGCAGCAGTGATGAAAACTTTATGTAGTACGCTCGAATTCAAAGATTCTTATAATCATCCATTTCATGAATCAATCACATAGTACAAATCATTCATTATCTGATTGATTAGGTATGTCGGTTTACAAGACAAAATGTGTGTTTATTGAAAATGTTCAGATATTCAGACAGTTATATGTACTATTAATTAAGACGGAGCTTCCGGCGGAAGAATATTAATGCTCATGTCTTCGTCATTATCACCAGGGGTTTGTTGTACTGGTACTTGTGTCGTGGTGGTGGTGGTTGGAGATTCTACAACGAGTCTCTCAACTGCGGCATTTTGATTTCCGTTTGACACAGGAGTTTGAACCTGATTACCAGCACCTGAATAATAAAAATAACGTTTTATTTCGTACACTAATAAGAATTTAAGAATAAACCCATTTTTTGATATAATGTGGATCAAGGCCATTATATCACCTTTCCGAAATTAAAACTACCCTGTTTCAGTAATATAATTTAATAAATTACCTTGCTGGCTTCGAGCCGTTGGTGTTGGTAATGTTATCGGTGCTGGCGTTGATTTCCTTATTACCGGAGGATTGTAGAAACAAGTTTTTATGCAGTAGTACTGAAATCCGAAAAATCCGCACCAACACGATTCACAGGGATTTGGGGATCTGATACTTCCAGGTGAACAAGGGCCCTGAAGTACTGTAAAATACATCAATGTGTAATAATTCTTGGGAAAATGCACGTTTTCCTCCGAAATTGACACTAATTATTGTGATAAGCTTACCCTCGAATCCATGTGATTCCGATTCAGGAAAAATCCGTAATGCAACTACGGCGAAATAAAACACAATCAAATTCATCAAAATCGTATCAGGCATAGTTTGTAAAAATCTACGATGTGCTAAAGTAGCTTCACGTCACTGAATGTTCAGCACAGACTAATAAATGTTTCATTTACTGCATGCTAAATTAATTCTACTCTTTTGACAGAAGAGAAGGTTAGATTCCCGATTTCATTGATAATAACAACATCTGCAGGAAGAATTTATAATTAACCGAATTCTGGATATGACATTTTCCTTAGGTATGTCTTACAAGAAGGAAAAACTTGATTCAAATGCTATGCTATACAGAATTAATACATTCCTCATTTTGAATTCTAACGCACATTTCTCCAGAAATCTTCAGTTACACAATTAAGTAGGCGTACAATACTACGTAGATACAAATACTACAGTACATGATCACGAATAATTATGGTTACAGCTCAAATAATGGATTCGTGACGGAAATCTTAATTAGAGTTAGCATTCCGTGTTAACTCTGACCTTTTTTTTGTAGGTGACATTTGATTTAATAATGTGAAACGTTAAATTATGTACGTTTTGAAATTGAAATTTTGTAAATCGTTCTAGTGAAAAATCTATTTTAATAATTAGTTAATGATTTAAATAACGATATTTCTTGTAAGCAATGGCGTGGTTTACAGTTTGAACCTCTTTGGGTGGCTACATCTAGTTTCAATTTTTTTGGGTCGGTGAAAAGACGACAGGGAAATTTGAAGCAGGGAGACCAAAACATGAGAATTTGGCATACAGCAAACAGCATACAGCATAGAGATCGCGGCGGTCGGTAATTGAGATTAATTGTAGTTAAGTATCGATCTTTGTTTGGGAGTTGGACATGGCCTCGGTGCTGGGACTGGGTGCACTGTGTCGGCGGAGCCCTTCATTAGTCGCTGGACTCAAGGGACACGGCCTACTCAACGCTGCAACCAACGCTCCGCTTGGGTAACTAAAACTAAATTGAGTATATTCCATAATTGTCGACCTGGCACCTGGTACTTTCCTGTCACCTGTGACCTGTTGCCTGCATCAGTTATTTATAACCGTGCCGGCACAGATTTAATACTTTCTGCCGTTTTATGGCCAAAACTGGTATGTATTAAACATGTCACATGTGAACATATAAATGGTAAATGCGGATTCTAAAGCAATAAACGCTCTGTCTTCTGTTGTCTGTAGTGGAACTGGTGACTGGGTGTATAGCAGGCTCGGTGTACTTGGCACCCCAGCACCCCAAATTCGTTGTACATTGACACTTGATTTTCTCCATTAAATGTCAACCTAGGTTAATGGAACAACAATTTTTGGAAATTGACAGCTCTGGTTTGCCAATAAAAAATTATAAGTAGGTACAGATTTTTGATAGATTAATTAATTTTTTATTGGGAAACCAGAGCTGTTCCATTTCCAAAAATTGATGTTCCAGCTCTCAATTAGTGCCTACTACGCCGTCCAGAAGTTTCATTAACCTAGGTTGACATTTAATTTAATGGAGAAAATCAAGTGTCAATGTACAATAACTTTGGTGTGCTGAGGTGCCAAGTACACCGAGCCCTCCGGACTCCAGAATTTGCTCTTCCGGGCGGGCTATCTCGGCGGCTTTGTAAGATAGACCAGGGGTGTCCGCGACACTGGTAAATCGCACGGGCATTCCAGCGCTACCAAAATCTTTTCAATCGGTACTTTCGTTGAGGTGTTCAAAAGAGTGATTTCCCCCATTATGCTCTCATGTGTTAATTCTGAGAGTTTGTTACCCAGCTGCTGCGTCTGAGAATAAAGAGGCGTCAACTTTGGAAATTCACGGATCCAGCGAACCTTATAGTTATAATAGCCTTGATAGGTTTCGAGATTATCCTTCCACTCACGGTCCATGCTATTAGCATTACGTGTGAGTGGAAGGATATAGGTTTCGAGTTTCGAGATTATCCTTCCACTCAAGTTCCGTGCTATTAGCATTGCGTGTGAATGGAAAGGGAAGGATAGGTTTCGAGATTATCCTTCCACTCACGGTCCATGCTATTAGCATTGTGTGTGAGTGGAAGGATATAGGTTTACACACGAACCTGTGTAAGTATAATTATGTAGTACGCAAACTTAACTAGTTCATTTCGTATTCCAGACAACAGCCGAATAGGAATTACGGTGCGAGATGGATGCCTGACAAGGAATGGATGGACCAATTCAAAGGCCCCGTGCTCTACAACGAAGGCCATAAAAATTGGGGCATGACAATTGAAGATTTCAATACGGATCCGGTTCCTTTCGAGAAGAAAATCCGAAACATGATTCTCAACTTTGGGCCTCAACATCCGGCTGCTCACGGAGTGCTGCGACTTGTTTTGGAATTGGAAGGGGAAACTGTCATTAGAGCTGATCCTCATATTGGTCTTCTTCATCGTGGAACTGAGAAGCTCATTGAATACAAAACCTACACTCAAGCCCTGCCCTACTTTGACCGACTGGACTACGTTTCCATGATGTGTAATGAGCAGTGTTATTCCCTTGCTGTGGAGAAGTTGATGGGTATTGATATCCCGCCTAGAGCTAAATATATTCGAAGTAAGCTATATTTGGTGTAAATTCAAGTTCAATGTTTTTGGTTTTTGCCCGAAGTTAGGCATACGGTAGTGACAATGAATATTTTATTCATTTAGCGCTCTTTGCTGAAATTACAAGACTTCTCAACCATCTAATGGCAATTGGTACTCATGCCTTGGATATTGGTGCACTCACTCCGTTCTTCTGGCTCTTTGAAGAGCGTGAGAAAATGATGGAATTCTATGAGCGGGTGTCAGGAGCTCGAATGCATGCTGCTTATGTTCGGCCCGGTGGTGTCAATCAGGTGGGTTGTGGGTTTCCATTTATTATGCATATAAAGTATGAAATACATCACTTTTGGAAAGTATGGTTTTAGTCTTGATATTGAGTGATTCATGGTTTTTACGTTTTCAGGACCTTCCATTGGGACTTATGGACGACATTTATCAATTCAGTACTAATTTTGGTGAGCGCTTGGACGAGGCCGAAGATCTTCTAACAGCCAATCGTATCTGGAAGCAGCGAACGATTGATATTGGAGTTGTGACTGCAGAAGAAGCGCTCAATTATGGTTTCAGGTGAGGGGCAGGGCAAGCTAGTGTATTCAAACATTTACATGGCTATGAACTACCACTACATGTCGATACTATAATTGGATGATACTTTATGTGAGCAGCGGGGTCATGCTTCGAGGCTCAGGTATCAAATGGGATCTTCGAAAGTCGCAGCCGTATGATGCTTATGCTGATATGGAGTTCGACGTTCCGATTGGAACAAATGGTGATTGCTACGATAGGTAAGTGTTGAATCGTTAAGGCAAATGATTTGTCGTTGGAAGAATCGGATAATGTTAGCCTAACATAACCTAAATCATGTGCAGGTACCTCTGCCGAATGGAGGAAATGAGACAGTCCCTCAGAATTATCGAACAATGTTTGAATAAGATGCCTCCTGGTGAAATTAAGACAGACGACCTTAAACTCAGTAATCCATCCAGAGCTGAAATGAAGGTAGGCAAGAAAATTAATAGTAATAAAAATTTGAAAAAATTAGATCAGATTGCGGCACACCCGAATTATATAATCACAAATTATTCATAACTTTGTAGACTTCTATGGAAGCCCTTATTCATCATTTCAAGTTATTCACTCAAGGCTACACAGTTCCAGCTGGTGCCACTTACACAGCCATTGAAGCTCCAAAAGGTAACTTTAATTTAAATATTGTTTTGTTAAGTTAAGGTTATTCTCATGTTTTAGGATTTTAGCGGTATCGCTCAATGTTATGTAATGGGCAAGGGCAAAGGCAAAACATGATCTGATCTAAGAGTATTGTATGAATATTGTATGATAAATGATATATGAACTATCTGGATCTGTTATTTTGCACAGGTGAATTTGGAGTCTACCTAGTCTCAGACGGAGGTTCAAAGCCCTACAGATGCAAGATCAAGGCACCTGGTTTCGCTCATCTGGCAGCCTTGGAGAAGATTGGTAAAAATCATATGTTAGCCGACATTGTAGCCATCATTGGGACGCTTGACATTGTGTTCGGTGAAGTTGATCGTTAAAAATAGACTTTATTACATAAGTAAGTTGAAGTTGCAGAAGATAAGTGAGAGAAGACTACGTAACACGTAACATAAGCTAATTCATTCATCTCTGTTCCTCCTCTGCAAATACATTAGTAGTACATATGTACATACGGCTTCTATAAACGTCGTCGTTGTCGTTATCCTATTTTTAACTCCAAAGAAATAGTCTATCCCAGTCTCTATTCCATATGATTCGAAATTCGAATTCGAGTTCTCTCATTGTTTGTGTAACTCATCACAGCGTAGTAGAGTGCGAGAAACAGATAAATAATTATGCAATAAAGCCATGTAGCCAAGCCGAAGAAGATGTAAATAACTGTCAACCTGATTTTTGACTATGATTTTTGACTGTAGGAAAGTACTTCGTACGTGCACATAACTTGTAAATTAACTATTGAATTTAAACAGTGTATAAATTACGGAAATTAGACTATATTGTAGTGAGAATCGGAGCATGTAAATTGCCCAAAAGTCAAGGTTTAATAAACATTTAGCCGAGTCAATGGGTTCTTTGGGTCTCTTGTACATTAACCCGAGTTCAACTTGAATGGCTGCGGGGGGATTTCTTCGTAAAATTTGGAATTGGAAGTGTGAAAATGTCATGCCACATGCAACGCTACATGCTACTCTATTTAGCATTTACCTAATCCGTTTTTTGGCAGACCAGACCAGAAGGTCTACTGGGATGACACATACTGTGTCTGTCCGTCCATTTCTATTTTAAATGGGGTGGCATTTTTCGATGGATTGAGAAAATAGAATGTGCGTTAGATATGAAGACTTTTGCATTGAGAAATGGACTTTTGGATTGAGAAATAGAATTCCGCAATAAGTGAAATTGCCCTATAATTCTATAGGTTAGGTTACTTGGTGGTATTTCAATATCCTAACCTAACCCGTAGATTGGATTAACCTCATCCGCCAACGTTTTAACTTAACCCAACCTAACCTAACTAAATTCAGATTTACTGCATTTACAGACTTTATTACAGAATTCCATTTCTTATTAACAAAAGTCTTCATTTCTAACGCACATTCTATTTTCTCACTGCACGTTTATATTATTCCCTTTTAAATGTCTTACAGATGGTAATTTAATCAAGCTGCTGTCAAACAGGTGGTTCTACCGAACTGCCCGTATACAGACAGACCCATTATGGCGTTATTTTCTAATTAACACGTAACCTGCTCGTGTCCACATTCAATTCAAAGGTGGTTTAGTGTATTGTTTATTTCGTTTTGCGGAGCGAGGACTATTGTTATTGGAATATTTTATAGGGCATTGCATCCAGGAGTGCATCTTGTAGAATGTGTAATTGAGTTCTGAGTTATAAAATCAGTGATTCAGTGGACGATTCATAAGCTGATAGCTGCGGATAATGCCTTAAATTGCATTGCATGTTGCATGAGAGAGGAAGTTGAGTCAGTTCTCTCACCTGAGCGGATAGGTGTTGCTTGTTGATAAGATTAAGGCTTCAGTACACAGGTATATCGTGGAAATGCCCGGCGGAGGTCCCCCACTTCCAATTGCGTAGGGATTCATGCTTTTGCCTTAGTATGGCATATGTACTACCTTATGGATATGGGATTGGATTGCATTACATTATATTGCATTTGTAGAAAACCATACAATACCATACCAAATATGTTGGAGTTGTTTGTTTGTATATTGGATAGTGGATAGGTGAGCACCAGGTAACAATAGTACAGAATGCATGTTTCTGTATACCATTAATCCGTTTCTCCCCTGAGCCAGGCCAGGTAAGGGAAACCAAAAGAAAGCATTATAATGTAATAAAAACTTGATGTGAAGATTGGTTCCGGAGCCAGCCGTGAATGACGTGAGCGTTTGGTTTTATACGATATTGCCGTTTGCATTTGGATTAATAAATGCTTATTAATATTTGATTTTCAAAAATTAACTAGAATAAAAGGGTTGTATATTTACTAGAATAAAATTTCAAAAAACTACATTACCTGTTCCATCGCTTGTTTATACGTGAGCATTTCCGATGCAATAGATTATTATGTGAAAATTTCATAATTACTAACTACAGACGACGGACGTCTACATTATATTCTATAGTTGGCTAAATTCGAATGTTATTAGCGCACGTCTGCATAGTTTTTTTTTTAACCTTTAAAAATGATCTTTTGTTCAAGGCTCATGTTTACTCCCGTGTTCATGATCCCTCAATTGGATAATTTTAGTTAATTAGTAACTTTAAAACCATAATTGTGTATTATTTAGAATGTTGAACCCAGAAGGTCTACCATACTGTATCATACGAGTGCATCCTAAAATATTAAAAGATTCGTATTCGGGTTTTTAATCAAATCATAAATGGAAATAAAGGACCACGAATAAATATTTCGGAATAATGTATTATTGAATTTCAATTGAGTACACACACAGATTCATCCAAGAATGCCACAAAAAAATAAAATAAATTAAATTATAACACGATTCAGTTTTCATTCACTAAAATTGTAGTTTAAATCAGCGTGTCATTTATGGGCGCGGACAAAAATCCTGAAACTTGGCGACAAACGTGTTCCGACCTAATTTTCTCAAGTTTGATGAAAAATAAACTTCGAAACGCCTAACCTAACATAACCGAATCAAAATTGTGCAAAATTAGAATCGCCGAAAAATAATTTTGTTGGAACACGTTTTGTGGGTAAGTTCAGTATTTTAGTCGGCACATTTAATACAGAATAAGCCGTTTAAATCAAAACAACCAAAAAATGCTAACGAAATTGACGGAGCTTCCAAATCCAAAATCCAAATAACTCGCCTGAATACTGAATTGAATCCACAGTGCCAAAGTAAGAGATTTCCGTTGAGAATAATGCAATTGCCTTGTCTGCGATATGCGAAGCCCTAGCAAAGCAATAGCCAAAGCCAAAGCCAGCAAAAGAGGAAGTGTGCCTTTTCTCATGCTCATGTCCATAATGAAATGAAATGCTGAGCTCAAGTCAGAGGCACATTCATTCGAGCTCTTGCATCCCTAAAAACACAACGAAATACGAAAAAAGGTTCTTGTTCGTCGTTGGACTTGGGCCGCCTTCTTATTCTCGCTCATATCCTGCTCTTGTCCTCAAATGCAAAACTTTTTAGCTTCAGTTTTGCACAAGATCTCAGCAGAGTTTTTCATCTTGTTCACAAACAACAGTAGTTGAGCAGATGATGCAAAAGAGGTTTTGCTAAATAACGTCTTCTTTTCTTGAGTCATCTCATCGGGGCTTTTTTAGGCTGATTGTCTCCTCGTTGGGGATTTCTGTAGTTTTGCATAGCATAGTGCATAGTTAGAGGATCTCTCTGTGTCCTGTGCCCACGAAACGAAACAACGAGGAACCCGTCCCGTGGTGTATTTTTCTGCGAAGAAGATACGAGAAGAGCTTGCTGGCTGGCTGAAGCTAAAGATAAGGACATAAGTGACAAGGGCGGACGAACGTCACCAGTTACTATTCAACAGTTCAGTTCGACTCTTATGTGTCTGCTCTCTTTTAGTTGCTCATCTATCCATCATTTATCTCCAACAGTCTCAGTCGTGTCCATCGTCCTCAACCTGCAACCTGTGACCTGACCATTACAAAGCTTAATTTTCGTCCATCTTCAATAATCCAACATATCCAACTAACGTTGAACGTAAGTTCAGAAAAACAATAATTCAATTTTAAACAAAATTTAACAAATACTTACGTTGTACGTGTAGTTTTAATTAAAGTAATAAGTACAATAGTTCACTTTAATGTATGTTGTATGTCGCACATTTGGCATTCCAACTCTGCGGTCGGGATTCAATTTGTCGATTCTCAGTTCTCACTTTATCAGCTGATTTAACCTCAACTTTGACCTCTGAATATAAGATGTAAGAGTTGATAATTAAGGGCTACCCTGAACTTATGACTTCAGAATTTTCTGTATTTATCCGTTACTTAACTTGGAATTCCAATTTAAGTTCTGAACTGTTGACTGGAATTTTAATTCTAAACATTCAACATTTAAGTTCAGTCAGTTTCAGTTTACGAACGGGTAAATTAAATTAGATTCTATTTAACGTTGTACTTGTACGTTTTACGTTAAGTAGTTTGAATTTCAAAGTTTCTTCCATTATCAATAACAATGTAACAATAAGAGTTAGGTACGCTCCGATCTCAGGTATTTGATAGGTCACTTAATTACTGTAAATGCACAATGGAATGCACAAGATAGAATGAACTCAGCTAAAATTAGCCTGGAATCCCGTTTCCAGCTGTTAGCTAGAGCACGAACCAGTAAATCTTACAATTCGAGCCGTCTTTATTTACCGGAGCGGTATCATCACATGTATCGAATTTTTGTTAATTGGAGTTAGCTTCGGTTAATTTCCTCCAAAATGCCCTTATCCTCTGCGCCCGTTCTCCTAACCTAACCTGACTTTCAAAAGGCCTGTAATAACCGCTCCGGTAAAAAAAGACGGCTCGAATTGTAAGAGTTACTATCTATTAGCCAGAGCTGTTCTGCTGGTGTAACTTGTAGATTGCACTGATTCGAATTTTGAATATTGTCAGCCGAACGCCGAACCGTTGGATTCGTAATTGTAATTAACGAAAATGGCAAGTTTAGTTCAGAGTGTTGATTCGATATTCGATATCAGATTGAAAATACGAAATACTATCAACCTCCATTGTTGATGGATTATTTACTTGCACTCGCTGTCACTACTGTCACTTGTGACTCATGGAATGGAAGAGCAAATAGTAGGAAATGGAAAGTAAACATTTCGTGTTAGCTGGAACAATTGATACCGATAGACCGAGACCATAGACCGACCAAGTATGTGGTTGAATGTTATTGTAATGATGAGCGTAATAATGGTCTAGGTCTAACAAAGTGTTAGGAATTTAAATTGTTTGAATAGAAAAGAAATTGTATCTCTCCTGTCCATGAGTCAGTACAGTAGTGTTTATTTTGTATAATGTAACAACATTTTGCTCTTTACTCATCATTTTCGATTGTCATAAGGTCAATGATTATCACAGACAAAGGATTACAGAGGATGTGTATAATGTCATGTGTACCTTTCGGTAATCGACAGATTAAATCGAACATTGCTTTGTTGAAAGGCATTTATATTTTACTCTTTACTGGAAATTAAAAATCGAAATCGTTTAGCTCAAAATTGTAAATTATTGTGCACGTGCACGGCAAATCCGCGCGGATTCATAGTTTAACAAAATATCGTTGAAGGTGAAAGTTAGCCAACACGAAGGAAGGTTCGAAGGCGAAGGGTGCAAGGTGACGTGTACAGGGTTTAAGGTACCTAGCTGAGACCTGAGCGAGTATACCATGCCCCACAATCGACGTTCGTATGTCAATTTCCAGCTCCAGCTTTACTCAGAAAGAAAGAAAAATATGAGGGCTCTACGTTCAACGGCTACCCACACAGGAGTTACACATAAGTACCAATTTTGACCTACATGAAAAAGGGTTAGTTTTTAGTTTAGCTCTCCCCAGTGTACTTGGTGAGTAATAAATTCCACCTACACACTTTAAGCACCTGAGATCACTATAAATACATGTATCCTTATCCTTGTAGACAGGTTTAGGAAGGACATGACGTTTATATTCGTGTTCCGTATATTTTACCATATACCATATCCCGTGGCCTAAATCCCCAATCCCAATCCGCAAAGGTACTTAGAGTCGTAAATCGTACTCTTACAGAAAAGCGGTGTGTAATCCGTAATTTCTATGGCAAGTATTCCGATATTTCCCAATTTTGCGAGTAGCTGTTAGGCACGCTTACGCGTTGTGTTTTAAATATGTACAACGTATATAAAGGAACAGAACTCAGGGTTGAGATGATTAACAGATGACAACATGGAATTTAGTGTCAGTTTCAGTTGTCTAGTCCAATTTAAAATTGTAATGTGAGCAGATCAAGGACGGTGATGCCGAAAGTGCGCTATATCAGTTTCAGTGCACTTTTTCCAGCATTAACTAGGAGACTAGAGGCCAAATGCCAACTTGTGCAATTCAGCAATTCCCAATGATTTATTCCAAAGTCATGTTTAATACCCAATGACGTTTGTTACTATTTCTAGCGTGAAACTTGCGAATTTGCTTGGCATGCTAATTTTCGTAAGTGTAAACTTTTAGAAAAAGTTCAGCTCAGTGCTCAATCACCGTCATGGAATTATTGAACGCTATATGTACTAGGCTCTGATAGAGTAAAAAACGTGGCTTTGGAAGTCAAATGTTATCCATCCATTATATTACCATACCAAGAAACCAACTAGAAGCTGACCACCGCAGCTTGGTTTCAGCTTCAGCTATTATAATAATAGAAGAGGTATAAATATAGCTTTTACTTACTATTAACGAAACCACAGGGACAAGGTCCAGTCCATGAACTGAGGTATGGGCTGTGGCTTCGCTAGCTAAGTTATAGATAGGAGTACGAGATAGCCTACTGTTCGCCTAATTGAGTATACCTACCCTAGCCTTGCTCTTGTTCTAGATTTACTTTACTTTACTTTACTTTACATAAAACAGAATTGGTTGCGACACAACGTCGATTCAGCTTGAGTTCTCACTGTTCCGAAAGACTGGAGCACTTTATTGAATTGTCTTTGAAATCGGGCATCAAATCGGAGCTGCAAGGCCATTCACGGTTGTTAGTGCATCAATTTATCGGGGAAATGTAATGTAGCTTATACATTGTTAGATATAACGATTGAACCATGAGTTATTTCAAGAATTATATATATTTTGCAATGCTGAGCTGATACGGATATTTGCAAAAGCAGAAATCGTAATGATTCTGAAAATCAAACATTGCAAAGTTTCGATTTGCTCGAGTACCGTAGACCGTGTGTATCGGCGCATACATTTTGTTCTGAACATTTACTGATACTGCTTATTTTTGGCTGATTTACAGAATCCTTGACCTCTTTGCCCTTTGCTGACAAAAGCTGAAAAAAGGCTCGGAACGGAAGATCCCGTTCTCTAATTGTTTCGTGTCGTTGGTGACGTCAACTCCGCAACCCTGTTACCCGCACCGACTAAAATCAAAATGAAGAAAATCAGTAAAATGAAGAGTTCCAAAGGAGGGATTTCCCTGTCCTCCTCCTCAGTTTCCTCTACAATGATGATGAATGGGAAAGGAAAGAATGGAATCAATCAAGGAACAAATCTTCAGGATGAAGCTAATCTAAAATTACTTCGGGACTTGAGTCATCTCGTTCCAGCCAATCGGAATTGTTTTGACTGTGGACAACGTGGGCCCACTTACGTGAATGTGACCATTGGCTCCTTTGTCTGCATGACATGTTCTGGACTTTTGTAAGTAGTTTCGATTTGTTTCTTTCAGTAAACTCAAACTCGTTCGTTTCGTAGACAATTCAATTAGATAGAGTCTTGTGCGATCTACCGGTTTTTCAGAATCGTAACTTTGGTTAGCTTAGGTTTACAAATGTAAGTTTAGGTTCTCTGAAGTCCGGCTTGTATTATTTCCGACCTAATCTAACCTGAAATTTTAGAATCTGAACCTAAGAAAAGTTATAAGACTTTCAAATTTCAGTAGGTCGCACGCGACAATGGTACACACTAGACCAGGATTTTGTGATTTTGAGAGCAAACGCGTGCGTTCGTGCATTGGTTTATTTGGGTTTACTGGTAAATAGCTGTAGAATTAGAATAATACCAATATTTTGAAGAAGTCAGAAACACGGAATTACATGACCTAGTGGTGAACTGCCGTGCATGGTACGGAATAGGACAGGACGTGGTGGTAAGATTTACACGATTCCACGATTCCTGAACTACTTGTTTTGTAAATTATAAGTTTCATAATGAGAATGCAAAGCATCGTAGATCCTCAGCTCTAAGCTAACCTGAAGCTGTAAACTCAAAAACTTGAATTTCCTGTTTCAGACTATAGCATAAGCAAAAAGGCTGTCAAAGTCAGGGTCAGCTTTGGGTATGTAAATATCAACTATCAGCTGGTTGCTGGTCGAAGAAGCTGCTACGCAGGAATTTACTGCAGGGAATTGCAATGATGCGATATCCTTATAGCTTATAACACGTAGTGATTGTTAATTGTAGCGTAATCTGTAATCCGTAGTCATAAGCATAATTCTTCAAAGATGCTTTACGTCTGTCTTTTGTCCTGAGCTGGGAAATAATGGGGAATATGCTTGGAATGCCTAATTTTAAATATTACTCATACACACTGATACTGCATTGACACAAATTAGTTTACATTACACATTCTGAAGGTGTTTTGTTTGAACAGTTAGAGAAACTTCACTTTCGTCATACTAATCCCACACTTTCATTATCTTCTGAAAATTGAGTCATGCTTTTGTCCATTGTCACACGGGAAAGACGACGTGAGCGGATTTTTTAGTCGCAAGCACACATGTCATGTGGGATTCCGTGATCGCATACTTTTTTAAGGACAAGAATATTTACATTTGGCTGGTTAGATTGGAACAGTATGAGATCACAAGATCACGCCTAACACGTACATATGCACTGTAAATAGCAAAGGCACCGCAATTGTAGCTAGAATGCACAATACAATACATATAAACTTTCTCTGGATCTGGATCTAGTCCAAAAAGACTCGGTTTTTTTGTGATTTGTGTTGTATACAGTATAATTGTTTTCCATGTCAATTGTTAATTGTCTGAAGACCTTGCCGGCGTCATTTCATTAAACCTATGAATCACACTTACGCCTAGAAAGTCCATTTTATAAGCTAAACGATCTAAATTGAAACAGTTTGAGTTTGTTATCTTCTGAATTAACGGGTAGTGCAGATCTGTTCATTCTACACTCACGACCACGACACGACGCTGACCTCGTATCTACGTATCTTAGTTCATTTAATCGTGTATCTTCTGTTTCATATCTTCGTCCTTACGTTGATCTTCGTACTCAATTTTTTTTGGGGGAATCCATAGAGTTCTTTGGCATCTGGATTGGACGACTATATTCAAGTATTATTTATAATTTTCTTTTTATATAAGTACTTAATATTGTACATACAAACAAGCGTCCTGTCAAGCCAGTTCTCAGCCAGGCCAGGCCACTTCTGGTATTCCGAGAAGCGTTTATCATCATGAACCACGCGCTGCCTTTGAGACTGTATATTTCTATATATCAGATTTGATGCGTACTTCATTGCTCAAAGGTCAATTAAAGCATCATGGAGAGAATTTAAATGTATGAAGATTGAAGATTCATTTATTAGGCTTTGTTTTTTGTCGCATCGCATAACGTAACGTGTGTAACAGCAGGTCTATACGTCACAAGAGATATACATGCATCAGATGATCATACTTAAAACTTAAAGCGATCTGCATATTAGTCCAATTTTACTGCCCTGCAGCATAAAGACAAGACAGATGGAGATAGATATTATAATTTCTAATTGCAAATTGCCAATCTCGGCTTACAATTGACAATGTACAATGAAGAGTGATGCCTCCGAGCAGTAGGTTCAAATAAGCCAGACATTGGCATTTCGATTTGGCTTTGGCATATGGGTATGGGATGCTGAAAATATTTATATTTACGTTTACGATACAGTTGCGAAAATGCTTGTCTCGTAGTCTCGTGTAAGTAGGGTTTCGAGATATGGCATTTTGACTTGCACGTCTCAGTCGAATGTTTTCTCTATTTATATGCGAATCATACATAACTGAATTCTCTACGCAACTAAACTGTATTGAAATCATGCCTGATTGAATCAATGGTGAAGGATTGATTGCTTTTAAGACGCAGTTAATCTTTTATATGAGTTGACAACAAATTTAAAAAACTGCAAACTTTTCAATTGGCTAGACTCATGGCATGGCACTCTCCTCGCAATGCCAACAAGTTGAATGTAGAATAACGAATAAACTGTTAGTACCAGTAAGCATGAATATGAATACATAGTTTATCATCTTTGGCAGACGCGGAGACAGTTGAATTGAGTTTTCTTGCAAGTTGTCGCCATTTTATTGGTCTTTTACAATTCACAATGATCCTGGGGACCATGGGATATGAACAAATGTCTTTGCTTAAGTGAAATGCCTGAGATGCTTGATTCGTGTTAATTTGTCTGTAATTAATTACTTACAAGTTTTTACGGCAGTGAGTCGTAATAAAGCTGCAATCCAAGAGGAATAAAATAATACGGAAGTACGACGTACGATCTCTTTGTTTGTGCTTGGATTGGAGCCTATATAATTACATTTGGGATTATGGTATATGAACATGAGATCACTGTAACAAATACGAATTGTTATTGGATTGAATATCGCTTCTTGTCAGCGCAGCGTCAGCGTAATTTCAGTATGTAAATATTTATTTTAATGATCTCGTTTTGCAAACCAGCCACCAGCTAAAGACGAGCGTCCTGTAATTGTATAAGAAGATGGTATGGCATATTTGGTTCCGTATTCTGTACCATATTATACTTTGTACAACTCGTTATACAAGCAGTGGTTCCACTTATAATGCTCGTTAGTTTGGCTTCCTTTTGTGTTTATCGATCCAGGTTGCTGATTCTGTTTTATCCATATTCATCCGGTGGTAGTGGTTCTTGGTGTTCTGCATGGTCCAAGGTCCAAGGCCTTGGTTTTGTTAAATTCTCTTCCCTTGTAATACTGTAGACTGTAGCATGTAGCATTGTAATTTGTAATGGAAGGAATACAAATCTTTAGAGTTCTTCTAATGGTTCGTTTTCCAAGTTTTTGCTATGGTATTGCATTTTGGCAGATAGGCAAAGGTGTCGACATTTGACATCGACATCATCGTCTTGTGGCCAAAAACTTCTGTCAATGATGGAAGGTATTTCATCGATTTTGTAATTTCGACACGAATCACGAATTCACTTACGTTTTACGTTCAACCCTCTAACCTTTGATTGCTGGGAACCGATGCATGTAGCCTGCCTGTAGCCCAGCAACCTCAAACCTCAACTGGAACATATTTTGGGAACAGCCGTCGTTCAGGCTATAAAAATCTAATTGCTTTCATTTTGGCTTTTTATTGCTTTGCTTTGCTGTAACTTTCTCTGCGTGTCGACGGTAGACCTACCACCGCTTTCGACATAGTAATTTGATTGTGGGGAACTAGAAAAACAAATTGGCGTAAAACTCGGTTTTTGGAAGCAGCGAGCAATCAGCGTGCTGAGCATGCATATACCCGGAGTTACAATTATCATTTGTGGATAATTAGGTTGAACAGTAAACCCAGTAATGTTCATCCATTTAAAAACTTCGTGTGAGGTCGAAATTAGTCGTAATCGTCAATTGTCCAGCTTTTCGGTAAATTAGAATTATATTACAACACTTTAGAGCTAATGCCAATTATTTTTTTTAATTTCCAGGCGAGGTATAACTCCACCCCATCGTGTCAAATCTATTTCAATGGCAAGTTTTACACCTGATGAAATCGAATTATTCAAAAATCGTGGAAATGAGGTAAAAACAATGATTTTTGTTTGTGGTATGGTATTTTCTAATTGAAAAGTCGTGTTTTACGGTTATTGAACTTAAACAAGATAAATTACGGAGTAAGTTAAATGCAGAGCTAAGTACACAATATTTATGTGCATATTCTCCATGATGTTTATATCACACGATACGAAACACGATGTGATTAGAATTAATTCGACTCATAGATTCTCCCGAGATAATAACAATACTCATAAAGTTCAGGGATATTTTCGACAGTTCACCTGTCTTCAGTCATTAAACGTGACAGGTAGGCGAGCGTTGCATTAATCTCTCTTAGTTTTTAATGCCCATTTTAATAGTTTTCTATGCATTTCTCGTACTATTCTAAAAACATGGGTAGGGCGTGGGGCGGAATTGATAAACAAACGTGGGAACGGACCCACTAACCACTTGTAATAATTTATCAATTTACGTCGTTCTACTGTGACCATATCCCGATGGGATGGCATGGCATGGTTCATTCACCCGTATCTGTACAAATACGTAGATAATACAGAAATAAACCATGAACCTTCAGCTGGCTCTGGTATGGTTTCTGTCTTGTTAGCGTTGCGTATAATAAAACGAATAAGGCTAGGTTTGTTTAGCGAAAATTCGTTATTCGTTCTGTGTTTTGCAAAATAATTAGCTGCGTAGATGAAATTAGCACATTCATGTTTTTTTTTAAATCGTCTCCATCATCGCTTTTCTTTGTAGAATGAGTATGAGGAATTAGCACAAGATAAGGTTAATGACGTTGTGGGACTTTCTGTCGCCCTTCCGTTTATCTCAACCAACACAGAGACTTTTGACCTATAGTTATCACGTGTTAATTGGTTAGGGGTTTCTCTGAAAAATATAAGTTAGGCGTCACAGTATCAAGTGGTCAACTATTTATGTCAGAAACTGTCTCTCTGCGTTCATGCGAATAATTATCTATGTACACACAAGGCTATATCATTCTTATGTAAGCAATTCTATAGCTCAAATTAATAAAGTGATGAATTATCGTCTTCTCAGTATGCTGCTTAGCTAGTGATGCAAGACATTACATCGGAAGGAGCTTATCAATTGAGGACGAGGACCGAGCCGGTCAGTACTAGCCAAGCAAATGACAGTGGCTGTTACGTATATTTTAAATGGAAATGGAAATATTAAATATTCCATGTTCCATGATTTTATTATCCGTATCTGTTTATGATTCATGACATAACTTCAGTCTTACAGAGAATTCAGAATTCAGTAAAACATTAAGGTTTATAAGATTTATATAATATTCTTTCGGTGCATGAGTACTTGTAGAAGTTTTTCTGTAGAATATATTTAAATTGATTATTTGATATTTAGCCAAAAAATTGTGATTTCTCTTTCATTGGATGTGGTCAAATAAAGAAAATATGTGGCGTGGCATAGTTATAAACGCAACAAAGAGCCACAAAGCCACATGGTATGGTATTAACAGTACGTACTTAACAAATTCTTATGAATCCCTGTTTCTGTGGTAAACTCAGCTTCGGTTTCAGGTCATTTTTGCATGTTGTAGGCTTGTCGAAATTTGAGGTCAATATTTCGATGTTTCAGATATTCAGTAATATTAAACTTTAAGTCGAAATTCCCGAGAATATGCAAAATCATAGATTGTGAATTGAATATACTATGCATTGCGATAATTCGAGGTTAAATAGGTTTTTTGAATAAAAAATTTTGATATGAGTTAATTTCACGTGGTGGTCGTCTCTGAAAAAAAATAACCTATAACTTAAATGCGAATTATCTCAGCCTCAGCAGTCATCTTATGATGTTAGCATGGGATCTATGTCCGTTGATCGCGTTTACAAGTGTAAGCGGTACCAAGAACAAAGAACAGAGAATCCCCGCCGATACCAAAATGATCTTGAGCTGGCCTTGCGGTTTAATCTCTGGGCCTTTCACTGCTCAACTGCCCCATGACTCATGTATAATTGATCTCTGGGGAAATAAACGACAGTTGCAAACTTCAATAAAATGTTCTTTTAGTATCCTAACAAACCCCTTCTGTTTACTTTCACTCCTCTAGTACTGCCGTAAAGTCTGGTTAGCCACATGTTCATCAAAAGACTCCCAGTTGGGCTCAGAAAAAGACCCGGATCGGATGAATGCTCTAAAATCATTCATGTCCGCAACCTATGAGCAAAAAAGATACTACATTGATCCATCCCGACTCCCTAAAAGTGATTTAGAGGAAATTCAGAGTCAAAATGCTCGTGCTCTCCTGACCACCCCAGCTCCAGCCAGTTCGTCCTCCTCAGGATATTTCAGCTCCACCAACAGTTCCCAAAAATCCCCATCCATCTCCTCGACCCACAGTGACCCGAGCCCTGTTATGAATAACCTTCGATCATCCGGCTTCAGTCAACTCCATCTAAACGGAAAACCGAGTCGACTCGCAAGCTCCATCACGTTACCGGACATCAAACCATTGGCATCTCTCATTGGTCCATCCTCAACGTCTATCAGTGCGGACTTGTCCACGTTGAGCCTCTCCTCTTCCTCGTCCATGTCTTCAGGGTTCAATAATCCCAAGCCAAATCACAGTAACAACCCAATTAGTTTTATCAATAACCTCGAGACCCAAGGAAGTAAAGTAGTCAACAATCAGAGTCCGTGGGGAGATACGAACGGAACAACTGGAAATGGAAGCAATGACTTTATACCTGACTTTGCGGACTTCGATGATGCTTTTAATAATCAATCATCCAATGGGAATGGTTTCCATACTGAGCAGACCAATGGTTTCAACGGAAATGGAACAAATCATACGACTATCAACAATGTATTTCCGACCACGGGATTTCCTATGACCCCGAAAATGGTGAATGGTGGATTTACACCTTTTCAGAATCTTCAACATCAACAACCTCTGCTACCCCACCAGCATCAGAATGGGCATGGACATGAGGCTCCGATGACTAATGGAAATACCAATGGCCTCAGCAATGGAATTGGACATAATTTGAGTCCAGCTAGTAATATCAATAATACTTCGGATCCGAGTGACAAGTATGCGGCGCTCAAGGATTTGGACTCACTTTTCAAACAAACTTCGAGTAAGTACAACTTTTTTTGTCAATGTCAATTTTCATTTCAATGGAAATGTCGGAGAAAGCAAGGATAGGGGTAATGTAATTAGATTTCTTCGTTATTTCCTTGTGGTTTCTGCACGGAAGCTGGTACCAACTGCGGGCAAAGTTTGGACACAGAGTGAATAACCTTGTTATGGAATGGACACAGACATGCTATGCCACTTTGTGTTGAAAGTTGAATGTATTAACCTGGGAAACCTTTCAAGTTGGAATTTTTTAGTAGATAGACTACACCACTTTAGTATTCTAACAAAGGTGAAAGTTGGATTTGGGAAAATCGGTAATTTGGGTCTAATTCGTGGTATTTTTTTGTCCGTGTGAAGAATTGGATTTGTCCATTTCCATGCCCTCAATAATGTAAAAAGTAGTTAGTATTTAAGGCTATTCTAATCTCTTGAATTTTAGCACTATCTCGTAACATTATCAAATGGACGAAACAAAGCTGCCGGTCGTGTTTGACGATGAAATCAGACGCTTCCATCCAATATACAGTAGTCTGCCCTGCTTAGTTTTTCTTATTTCGTAAATTAGGCCACCGGGGGATCCCAAGAGAAGTGGCGGATGTTTCATTTAGATTGTGCCCTACAGATATGCTTTGTCTCCTGTGACTTTTTATATACATTTTTCTCTACATAATTAACTTTTCTTCTTAATTGGGATCCACCTTTGCTTAGGCTTGAGACATAGGCATTAAGTCTCCTCGAGATGGTTCAGACAAGACTCAGACAACGTTGTCAATTTTAATTAGCTGTCTTCTTCAGTCCACAACTTCAGAAGTCTGCCTTATCTTTTCTGGTTTGTGGCAATCGGAATCGGAGTGTGCCATAGGGCACATACGGGAAACTTTGGCGAGAAGGTTCTCTCGGGTTTTGGCTTCCTGCTTGATTATGATTAGAGTTGCATTATGTTTTCAGTCGAATGTGATGTGGCCTGCCCGAGTGACAGTAGAGTAGAGTGCATTCGGTGGTGAGACTGATATAACTTCGATTTCGATAACGTATTCGACATGTGTGTAATTGTATTATGGTTTCCTAGAAAATAGGAAATTTTTACCTGGAAACTAAACTGGTAAAAACAGGGTAAAATTTCTGACACAAACGCTTTGCGCATAATATTGAACTGTATCAATCAATGACGTTGTTGTAGCTTTCGAACGATAATTGTATATCACACCTCCGATTTTATCGTCAAATTCCAAATTCGAACGGTAGAATCATTGTCCCAATCTCTGCTTTGCCTTTTGCCCATTCAATAGCACTACAAGATGCCGCCAAGTCAAAATTTTTAGAACAGCCTTAAAATGCAGTTTTCAATTTAGTCCAGTATTATAGGCCCATACAATTTTGTTTAAAAATATGAATTGAATGCTTGGTCAAAAGTTTAAAGTTGAAAAGAAATTACTATACTTACCTAAACTTACTGTTTAACGGTGTGCTCTAGCTCTAGGAGAAAGTTACTGCTTTCGTAGGACGTTTTAATAAATCATGGCATGGCATACAGGATATCTATGTAGTGAAGCATTGTACTATTTCGCGTTTCGCGAATGAAACCGTCTGCCTTGACTTGCCTTCCTGGAAGATAAAAGCCTTGTTTTCCCCTGACAGTTATTTCTATGTACAAAACTACAGTTCACAATTATCTGGGCTGAAGTTTCTTGGAAAAGTAGACTAATTGATTTATCTATTTACATTGGAACTTTGCTTGTCTTCTATTCTACTTCTAGACCACTGACAATGGACAGACTAACTTTAGGCTTATGCTTGCTTTGTTCTTGAATTTAACCCGAATGTTTCTTTTGGGTTGGGTTAGGTAAGCATGTGGACAGACGCCCTTCCATCCGGCTAGGGTTTATTGGTTCCTATACACTATACTGTGTGAATATTGGAAACAAAAGACTTTAATTAAAATGTGTACTGTGTAGAAAAGATTGCACTGGGAGTGAATCCTTGTATGTATTGCAGTAAGTGTGTTAATGAAATTAGAAAGAGGAGCGTGAAAAACGAAAGGCTGCTTATGGCTTTGTTTTGTCTGTATTATGCTTATGCCTTTCACTAGCTTTGAGGTTTTCATTGTGAAAGAGATGTCGGGGAGCTATTAATAACTATTTTTAAGTGTGTATTTAACCGCACGAAGACAAAAAGGACAATAGACAAAATAGAATTCAGGTAATGCGGTTGTGGGTTGTAGCAATTATAAATTATACCGAACAGAAACTCGAACGAAAGGCACGGGAACAGTTTCTATGCAGAAGAACCACGCGGCTTTTCCTGGCAGTAAATATGCAAATTTAATTGCAAATGACACCGGGTCACCGGTGCGGTTGGGTCGCAGACATTGGGGTAGGGAATACTAATCGGTAATATAAACGGTGACTTTATTGGGAGCTCTCTGTAACGATCCGGTATTTTGGCCGATACGTTATACGCTGTAGATCACGTATCATCGGGCAAAATGAGAGAAAACCTGTAGTGGCAGTGGCACACCAGTACTGCTCGAATGTTCGGCGGCGACCGAATTGTCCTAAAATCTTTTTTAAATTTATGTACACGAGTGGAGACAGCGCGCGAACTTCAAAGGAGACGGATAGTTTTCCGTTCACTCCCCTTT
>JAQFYT010000198.1:0-32188 GCA_034694925.1 Ceratophysella denticulata
ACAAAAACAGTAAACAACTATCCACAACAGGCGCCAACGCAACGGGCCATGGTTGCCATGGCCACGCAGGCTAGTAACTATTTAACAACCGGCTAGTAAGCAATTCTGGAAATGGAGTCTGATCTGAGCCTGGAAAATTCGTCTGAATGTTATCAGACTAGGAAGAAAGAAGTATATTCACCATTAACATGCATTAAGTACATTAAAAGTTTACTTTTCCATATCCTAGACATACCTAAGTATTTCCTTGTCAAAATGTGATACACATGTGGTAACAATTTAATTTAAGCGAGATTCATGCTTCTGTGTTATTTCTGTGGCACCTACATAGTAGGCGTGAGCGGGTAGGTGGATCACAGACGGAGAAAGTACGCAATACTTAATTATTTACGCTTAAAATTGGCATATAGAATGGAAAATTACTATGTAATGCGTAATTCGGGATTTCTTGAGGCATTGATTCATACTTATTTGTTTATTGTTTCGTCAACCCGCACCCGCGTATGTCGTTGTATTGAAAAATTAATCAGAATAATAAGGATTTAATTAAGAATATTCATGGATGGCGGCGATGGCATGGCTGTATTTAATTTTTGAATTATTCAAATTATGGCGTAAACTTAAAATAATCCGTAATCCGTTATGTAATGTAAGGTATTTGGTATGGTGTTTAGTGGTCACTCATTTTTGAGCTTATTCCTTATTCATATAAGATAATTGGTTGGGTTAAGACAGGACATGGAACAATGTTAAGTTTAGAAATTATAATGCATTGCATAAGTAGTGCATAGAAAAATGAACACGGATTATGTATGATGATTTTGGGTTCGGAGTTCGGGGTAGAAGTGGATACACGAAACGAAATACGCGAGAAAGGAAGCATCTGCTAGGCGTTTTGTTCAATGCCAGAACCAGAAGAGCCAGAATCCAGAATGCCAGAGATTTGTATTTAGGCCAAGCTAGAGCTACTGAGACCACTAATAAAACGGAGTGAAGGGGAAGCGAAGGGAGACGCACCTGGTTCCTGGCTGGCTGTCGCTTCGGGCATTCCGAAAATAAAGTTAGAAAAGGAAAAAAAAGGGTCTCAAATGCCTGCTGAAATGTGCATTTGTTTGAACGAGCACTGCTGCAGTGCATTCAGAAATGCCTTCTATCTCTTTCTCTTTTTCCATAGCCAGCGAAGTGGTTCCACGCGTTCCACTTTTCAGAACTACCCGTTGTTGTCAGCGTCTCTTCTCCAACCAAACAACAGAGCGGAAACAGTTCATTTTCCATTACAAAGCATAACCTTTTCAGACTCTTTCATTCAGATCAACGGGTTTCACCTTTGACCTTTGCATTTCCCATTGATAAGGCTGCGAAGAGGTCCAAGGTCCATAGGTCGGGGTTGGGGTTAGGAGTGCTGGGTCCGGGTCATAATTTTTGAATAAGTATTGTGTATTCTGGATACTTACTTCCTTCAAAATGCTTGGGGACTGGATTCCAGAATCAAGGAACGAATCTCAAACTTGGTCTAGAGGTAATTCAAGTTTAGGTTCTAGGTTCCTTAGGGTCAGGCTGTCATTCATTAACCATTCTCAATACTTCTGTTTTTTTTTTCGTTATCGGAGCATCACCGATAGCGATATTGCACTGACAGTCCAGGGTTTGTATCTCGGCATCAGCAATTTTTGACAATTTTCCAGGGACCAGATTGCACTCAGGCTCAGGCTACGCCGATACCCAAATCGGTGTCATAAAAAACGAAGTTCAGTTAGTTTATATGCGGCATTTTTGGTAACCTAACCCAAACCGGATTAATCGGTACCCCTAGCCAGTGCCATATGAAATTCTATGTATAAAACCGATAGATCGAATTGAAAACCGAAACCGGTACCTATTACCGAATTTTCTTGGTCTAAAGATAAGGTAGAGCCGACGCTGTTGCTTGTTGCTCGACTCACTGGCGCCGTATAATGCAATGCAATGCAGTACTTATGTAGATAGATAAGGATCGTGCTTTGAACGTTAGAGTAAAAGCTTGAGCTCAGCCTGTTGACTTGACTCTCGGGTGAATCTCCTTTGGTTGGGCTTTGGGCTATTGATTTTCTGGGACTGACAGCAGCAGCGGCTGAGTCATGGGACGCTCCGTGTCGTATAAGACGCAGCTGCTGCTGCTGGAGAGAAAGCAGCGTGGATGGTGTGAGTGAGAGGGAAAGTCCTGAGATCAGAGCTTGGCTTTTTCTGGCTTTGCTTTGGCGTCATTCTTCCGAATTACAGCGCAGTAAAGAGAAAGAGAACCACCGTACTTTCTCCAGCTTTCCTCAGTTCTCACTCGGAGACTAGCCCTAATTCATCTCATCTCATACGTGCAGAATTAACATGAACGCAGTACAGTTGCAAACTATTATGCCTGATTTGAGTTAGTTTTATCGTATTGTAACAGTAGTTAAGTTAGCGTATGTATTTCAGAATTTCAGCATTTCGTGAATTAAAAACTAATTTTTGGTGTGTTTGTATTTTTATGCAGCTCCGGGACCACCAGGGTCAATAGGGCCTATTCAGCCAGGCCCACCCCCAGGAGTGGGTGTTGGTGGGGTCGGGGTGGGAGTCGGAGTTGGAGTCGGACTTCCACCAGCAACCGTGGGCGTAGGGGTCGGGGTCGTACCCGGACCCATCGGCGTCGGCGGAATGATTGCCCCACAGGCCACCTCACCTCTTCAGCCACAACCTGCCTCACCTGAAACGCCTGGTAAGGCCGCATTCACAAATTATGTAGATTTATCATTTAATTATTCATGAGATCAAAGACTCAAGTCTCAAATCCCTGGCGTCCTTGTCCTTCTGAAAACTTGTGGCTTAGAGAGGTTATTGAGTCAATATAAATACACACTATATTATTGTTTTTGTGACATTTGGACGACGAGAGCTAACGAGCTAAGCCAAATTAACGCCACGTGCGGGTGTATGTTTATTGTTTACTTGTAATGAAAATGAAATTCATGCCGAACCTTGAGATCTGAAATTCTCTGTCAATAAGCCACTGTGCGGTCGATATATTTTTCTGTCTCGGAACTCGAGATCGAGGCTGGACCGGAAAAGGCGGAAGAGGTAATTAAAACCATTCTAATTAGTTTTATGATTTTTTTCTCATTCCAGTATTTCTATGTCCGAGACGACCTAATTTAGGCCATGAAGGACGTCCAATTGTTCTCAAGGCCAATCATTTCCAAATCTCGATGCCACGCGGGTTCATTCATCACTATGATGTCTCAATCCAGCCCGACAAATGTCCACGGAAAGTCAATCGTGAGATTATTGAGACCATGGTTCACGCTTACTCCAAAATCTTCGGAACTCTCAAGCCCGTCTTTGACGGACGCTCCAACTTGTACACCAGGGACCCACTGCCCATCGGAAATGATCGGGTCGATCTCGAAGTACGTCCTATATCCTCATTCTTCATATTTTTTCTCAATCCTACTGAATTATGTAAAATGTAACGTAATCCGATCCGATCCAGGTTTACTCCAGACCAGAAGCGATGTGTTTGTGTGTCGTAATGCATATTGATATTGATTTCTGTGCACGAGGGATCATTAGTTTCCTCACGTGCGCTATTTGCTTTTTTTTTCGCAGCGGGTGTGTGACAGTATAACCATTGCCATAACGTGTCTCATTTCAATTAGAGATTGAGAATTGAAACGTGACTTGATTCCACGGTCTAGTACATTTGTAATCGAAGCTTTCATAAGTATTTACTATCCGAACGTGAACACTAAAAATCATGTGCTGAACTGACAGATCACAGATTACATTGTAATATTTTGTGAATTTTGAACATGACCAGGTCACACTGCCAGGAGAAGGGAAGGATCGAGTATTTCGTGTTCAAATCAAATGGGTAGCTCGTGTGTCACTCTATGCACTGGAAGAGGCTCTGGAGGGACGATCTCGAACAATTCCATATGATGCTATACAGGTGAGTCCTGAGTCTTTGATCAGACTCTCGAAAATCGAAAATATTTTCTTGACTTCTCCGAACTCACTAATGATGACCAAACTTATTCTTCTTGACAAACAATGATTGTTTTGATTAGTCTTTCTGAATGTCCGTTTCCTGGAAAGAACGGAAGTCAGATGTAGTTGTTAGAGTATGTGATCTTAAAGATGAATCTGGTTGTTTGTTTTTTCGTAGGCCCTGGACGTGGTGATGCGACATTTGCCCTCCATGACGTACACTCCTGTGGGACGGAGTTTTTTCTCATCTCCGGACGGGTACTACCATCCGTTGGGAGGTGGGCGTGAGGTTTGGTTTGGTTTCCATCAGTCCGTCCGTCCTTCCCAATGGAAAATGATGCTCAACATTGACGGTGAGTTCTTAGGACTGATCTCATATTTCCAATTTTTGAAATAATTGCGTTATACATGTTTGTTTTTGTAAATTCCGCTAAATAGTCTCCGCCACTGCATTTTACAAAGCACAACCCGTTATTGAGTTCATGTGTGAGGTTCTGGACATTCGTGACATTAATGACCAACGGAAACCATTGGCTGATTCCCATCGCGTCAAATTCACAAAAGAAATCAAAGGACTCAAAATTGAAATCACTCATTGTGGAAATATGAAACGGAAGTATCGGGTCTGTAACGTGACCCGTCGTCCGGCTCAAATGCAAAGTTTTCCACTTCAATTAGAGAATGGACAGACAGTGGAGTGTACTGTGGCGAAATACTTTTTGGATAAATACAAAATGAAGCTCAGGAATCCGAATTTACCCTGTCTTCAAGTCGGCCAGGAACACAAGCACACCTATCTACCTCTCGAGGTAAAGCTTATGCCAGATTCGTCAATATTTAAGTATATTGTACTTTCTCAAGTTTCAATGATGATTTATTTGTTCTATCTTTGATTTACCGTGATTACTTGATTAGTCTTTCTGAAGAAAACTTGATAATAGCGACACAGCATTGACCGTGTAGATTGAAAATTGTTCTGTGAATTGACCCTTGTAATTCTGACCTCAACAGGTATGCAATATTGTTGCGGGTCAACGTTGTATCAAGAAGTTGACGGATATGCAGACTTCGACCATGATCAAAGCCACGGCTCGTTCAGCCCCGGACCGTGAGAGAGAAATCAATAATTTAGTCCATAAAGCGGACTTCAATACGGATCCTTATGTTCAGGAATTTGGGCTCACAATTAGTAATTCAATGATGGAAGTTCGTGGACGTGTACTCCCACCACCTAAATTGCAATACGGTGGTCGCGTAAGTCTGGCAAGTATCGTTCGATAGTATATCCTCGTTTCATTTCATCTTTATCCAGGGCTTTCAATACAAAACGAGGACAACTTATCAAAGAGAGGCACTATAGCGGGGAGGCATGAGACTAATTGAAGTTTTTGTTTTTGTATTTCTCAAAACAGACGAAGCAACAAGCACTGCCAAATCAAGGTGTCTGGGATATGAGAGGAAAGCAATTCTTTACGGGTGTTGAGATTCGGGTTTGGGCCCTGGCCTGCTTTGCTCCACAAAGAACTGTACGAGAAGATGCTCTACGACAGTTTACTCAACAATTACAAAAAATTAGTAATGATGCCGGAATGCCAATTATTGGGCAGCCTTGTTTCTGTAAGTAGAAACATAGCGCATAAAATAGCTGCGATAAAACAGCGTTACTTACTAATTTGAATATCTGTTACTGTACAGGCAAGTATGCAACTGGACCAGATCAAGTGGAGCCTATGTTTAAATATTTGAAATCAACTTTCCAAGGTTTACAGTTAGTTGTTGTAGTTCTTCCGGGAAAAACTCCAGTTTACGGTAAATATTTCCATCCATTTACTGCATGTTTCGTGATTTAAAGTTTGGATTTGAAATCAAACGCTAAAATATTCAATGTTACCCCGGAATTACAGCGGAAGTGAAGAGAGTTGGTGACACGCTTCTAGGAATGGCAACGCAGTGTGTTCAAGCCAAGAATGTGAACAAGACTTCACCGCAGACGCTTTCGAATCTCTGTCTCAAGATTAACGTCAAATTGGGTGGAATTAATTCCATTCTTGTGCCCAATATACGTCCGAAGGTAAAAGCACCAGTCACACAAACTATAGTTTTTTCTCAAAGAAACCTGTAAATTCTTTACTAAAACTTCTCAATTGTTCGTTACAGGTCTTTAATGAGCCAGTGATCTTCCTTGGTGCTGATGTGACTCATCCACCAGCTGGTGACAATAAGAAACCATCAATTGCCGCTGTTGTTGGCTCAATGGATGCTCATCCCTCACGCTACTCGGCCACAGTTCGTGTTCAACAACATAGGCAAGAAATTATTCAAGAGCTCGCCTCAATGGTCAAAGAGCTCTTGGTCATGTTCTACAAATCGACCGGAGGCTACAAGCCGCATCGAATTATTCTCTACCGTGACGGAGTGTCCGAGGGTCAGTTCCTCCAAGTCCTCCAACATGAGCTCACTGCAATTCGAGAAGCTTGCATCAAACTGGAGGCGGACTACAAACCAGGGATTACCTTCATTGTCGTTCAGAAACGTCATCATACCCGGCTTTTCTGTGCTGACAAGAAGGAGCAGTCTGGGAAGTCTGGGAACATTCCAGCCGGAACCACCGTCGACGTGGGCATCACGCATCCCACTGAATTCGATTTCTACCTCTGCTCGCATCAGGGAATTCAAGTAAGTTTACTAATTTACGAAATTGACTGATTTCTGAGTTTCTGACCAGAAACCAGAATGGTTTATTTGCTAGGATGAACCCTGTTGTCTGTAGCCCGGTTTTAATTGGGATTTCTTTGATGTAGGGGACCAGCCGACCGTCCCATTACCATGTCCTCTGGGATGACAACCATTTTGATTCTGATGAGCTCCAGTGTTTGACCTATCAGCTCTGTCACACATACGTGCGTTGCACGAGAAGTGTGTCCATTCCAGCCCCTGCCTACTATGCCCATTTAGTGGCTTTCAGGGCCCGTTACCATTTGGTCGAGAAGGAGCATGACTCAGGTAGGAATTGGAATTCAAAGCTTACTTCCGCCTCGTTGTGTGAATTAATATCAAAGGGAAATGGGAATATATAAACGTGCCATGAGAAAATAGAATCTGCCATGAAAAAGAAGACTTGTGCAATAAGTCTTCATGGCAGTAAATTTGATTTTAGTCAGGTTAGGTTAGGTTAAAACGTTAGCGGACGAGATTGATCCGTTCTGCAGGTTAGGTTAAATTTTTGAAATACCCAAATGACCAACAGCTAGAACCTTTGGAAGTAGACCAATTTTACTTATTCCAGTATTCCATTTCCTATTGCAAAAGGCAAAAGTCTTCTTTTTTATGGCATATTCTATTTTTTCATGGCATCGAAAAATGCCACCCTAAAAATATTGTATAACTGTACTATGGAAGTTCTTTTGAAAAATTTACAATAACTCGTTTCGTAGGGTGACAGCGGCGGACCACTAGCAATTCAACGAACGAATGGACAATGGATTCTGGCCGGAACTGTGTCGCATGGAATTAAATGTGCGTATCCTAATCTACCTGGCGTGTGAGTGAATTTTACCACTTTTAGATTGAATTTCATTATTTGAATATGTCCAATTCTATTTTCTAACTTATTTTTTGAATACCTTTTTACAGATACATGAGAATGACTTACTACAAAGCTTGGATTAAGCGTGTGACTGGGATGAACACTTAAAGGGTCCTTCACAGACTTGACTATTATTACAAACGGATCTGAGGCTCCTATTTTATATATGAATGTTTTGTATTTATTGAATCCAATATTGTGATAAATTGCAGAAATTACAGTTATTATTATAATTTAGTGCGAGCTGTATGTACGCTGTGAATGTGAACCAGTTCTGACTCAACTAGGCTTATTAATTAGAATTATTTTGTATAGTGTTAAGTAGGTATTAGTTATTGGTTAATCTGCATTATTTTGTTATCAATTATTTTGTTAATGTCTTCAGATTTTTGATACTTTTGACCCTTCTTTTGTAAAATCTCTGCTCAGCCCTACGTATGTTATGATGATATTGTTGAAAACGTCGCAAAAACTCGAATATTTAGAAATTATCACGTTTTGTGAAGTATAGAAATATTTAAGTTAGATACATGGATATTTATTAAGATATTTATTGTCTAGCACGATGCACGACCCCTAGTTAATTGTACATAGGTTCAGTGATTAAATAAACAAAAGTTAATCGACCACGAAAAGAGTGAATTTGAACGCCAAACGAAATTATTTATATTTTTCATTTTATCTTTATACAATAATTTGTTCAGGTCAATTTTCGTATAGAAATCTTCTAGGTTAGGATTTAAAAGTTGGGTTCTAAATGGTTCTAAACATGATTTCCATAATAAATGCATACCAAATCCTGTACCACATTACCACATTAGCGTACGTGGGCTCATCTGCGGCTTGTTTTCAATCCATAAAACACAGTGCTGTATGTGGCAGCCAAGCGGCTAATAGACAAATTGTAATTAAAAATACATTAGCAAATTAATTACACCGTCAGACCGCCACGGCAGAGTACTAATTACACCGCATTTGTCAGACACTTTCATTAACATCTTAACTGCCGTAAATTAACCTGTCTTCAGTTCAGAATTTGAGCTTATGGGGCACCAACTAAATGCAAGCGCTATGGAAAATCGAAATACTGTTAATTATTTAGTAGTGTGCGTTAAAATGTTGCACAAATACCTATGATAAAAAATAACATAGTTTTAAAAATTAAAATTAACAGGTAATTTTATTCGCAATTCCAAACATGAAATGTGATTACAATTAGCTAGACCTTCAGCTATCTATGTTTGCTTTTCAGAAAAGAACACGCGTTACGTCATTTGAGCAGTCACACTGCGACCGATGATGCGTCAGACCATTGAATTAATATTATTTTACCATTGAATTAATTGTATAAGTAATGCGTATGCGAATGTGTATCAAGTACTAAGATTTGCAAGTGTTTAAACATTTACAAGAAACAGACGTCTCTTTTTTCTCATTTAGCTACGATAGAGTATGCATGAGTGGCAAATTGGAATGAAGTGACTGAAGCTAATTATAGAACCTACCACGTAGATTCCATTAAAATCAGCCGTGTGCCATCAAGTTTTTTAAGTCAATTTCCTGTATCTATGTGCCGATCGTTTTTAAAATTAAGTGATAATTAAAGGTGAAAGAAGACTCAACTTGACATTCAAACGGTAGCTATACATAAGTTTAAATAATCATTAATTTTTAAGTGGCATTTTTGGATGCATTGACAAAATAGAATGTGCACTGAAAACACAGACTTTTGCATTGAGAAATGGAATTCCGCACGAAGGAAAATTGCTCTATAATTCTATAGGTTAGGTTACTTGGTGGTCATGTGGGTATTTCAAAAACCTGACCTAACCTGTAGAATGGATCAATCTCGTCTTGCAACGTCTTAACCTAACCTATCAGGACTAATATCAAATTTACTGCCATTTCAGAGGACATAATGCTTAATTCCATTTCTCAATGCACGTTAATGCCCTTAATTTAAATTTTTATGTATCAACCGACAAGCCACCGAACAAAAACTGAAATAGGTATGTATTTTTTACAGTAGTTCATTCACTCTGTTTGGATTAGGACCAGCCGTGTGGCAACATACAGACCTAGTAGCATCTACTGTTCGTATATTCCATCATGGGAAGTTTCATAAGTTTCCAGAGTCGAGAGGAATACTTTGAAGAAAGAAAAAAAGAAATTCCAATCCCAAAACCCATTTTCCCTGGACATTTTGAACTGGAACAAAAAATCTTGAATAATCAAAAGGACATGTTGAGTGCTAGTACGAAAATCGGGGATTTTTGTGAATGGTTAGTTTCTAAAGTTGATGCAGGAGGAATTTCAACAGCTTTCAACAAATGCATCGGCTTTATGCTGAGTCAATATGATGTTGAAAAAGCACTTTTGGATTTAAAAATTAAAAAAGAAGTTGCTCAAAGTGCAGCTTGCTTTATTCGTGCGGAAGTTGAAGCTGTATCTCGACAACTCAAATTTATCGCAAATTCAACTTCTGATGCTGAAAGATTGAATCACTTAATATTGGCGGATGACTCTTGTTTTAAAATTCTTCGGAAATTCATGGATGATAAATTTTATCTAAAGGAATATCCATTTGCTTCTGCTCCACTGCTAGCCAATTTTACAGCAATTTATGTACCAATTGTAATAGCAAATTACAATGTTACTTCCAGTAGTACAAAGCGTAAAGAATTATTTGCAAACATACAAGACCTTAAGTCAACATTACAATTCTATCAGGACAAAGCAGTAACAGCCCGAATGAAGCATATTACAACTGTACATGATGAAGGAGCAGGTTCATTGATTGATCAATTTCTTAAAGAAAAAAGGACCATACATATGGATTTTTATACATTTCGTAAACCTGAGATTCTAAGTGATGTAGAGGAGTACTACAAAACCAAAGTTAAAGAGGTTTATATGGCTTATTTCAATCCAGCATGGAGATGTATTAACGAGTGCCCAACGAGTTGGGCACTCGTTAATACATCTCCATTACAACAGTTTTAATTCTACGGCTACTCATAGCGCCCAACTCATAGCAGCGGCAATTCATGGCGCCAAATTCATAGCAGCGACAATTCATAGCGCCCAACTCGTAGCAGCGACAACTTATAACCGTCTATTCACTCATCATAGCATTCTATGAGTTGACACAGGCTATTACATAGTAGTCGTCGCTATGAATTTGGCCTTTTCTGAGTTGTCGTCGTGAATTTGGCCTGCTATGCGTTGTCGCCGGCTATGAGTAGTTGCAGCTATGAATTTGGCCTGTTATGAGTTGTCGTCGCTATGAATTTGGCTTGTTATGAGTTGTCGTCGCTATGAATTTGGCATGCTATGACTAGTTGCGCAGCTATGAATTTGGCTTTGTTATGAGTTGTCGTCGCTATGGATTTGGCCTGCTATGAGTTGTCGCCGCTTTGAATTGAGCTTACTATGAATTGTCGCTAAATGAGTTGGGCCGCTCATACAATTTATAGATTGTTTGGAAAATGAATTGTGGATGTATCCAAGTCTGAAGAAAGTGAAATTACCTAAACCCGCTGGCATGCCAAAAGCATACATGCTAAATTTTAAGCTAGTTATACCTTAGTATAAATCAGTTTCCATATGCCAAACAATTCAGTAGAAACTAATTGTATAGGTACTAAGCATTTTTAGTACGATTGACTCATTTTATTCTTTACTCGTCTTTTTTTAAACAAAAAATCCTAAATTCAAACAAATCATTAATTATGGCTCTTGTGTTAAAATTGTTCTATTGTTATCAGGTTACATAATAAATATTGCTTACATCGACGACCCTCTTGAGGGGACTTAGGAAAGTCTACGTTATATTGTATACATAGTTGAAACTACATTATGCATTATTAAAAATTAAAACAGCACCATGTTCACAATGTTAATATTTAGTCGGAATAAATAATGACCATCCCCGTGTGTTCTAGTATATTCATTTTTATACAGTAGTTGCTTAGCGGCCCCTGGCCATTTGAAAAAATGCTATTAAACTAACGCTAAACCGGCTTATAAGAGTAAATATCCCCCCATAGTCATTAAATTATTCTGTAAAATCGATAATATGTATGTTAAAATAAATTAAATAATAAATTAAAAACTACAACAAAAATACAAAAGTCAATTGGCACTGAATAAACATTCAATTAACACTAATAAATAAAACATTCCCACCAGATTTAGCATCCTTTGGTCATTCCATTAAAATATAGCAATACCGTTAAATTCAACTTTTGATCGATCGATATCGAAATAACGATTTGAAGTGCTTCGAATAATATTCCGTTAACGCAGAACTTAATTAAGGCCTAGTGTTCTTTCCAGTCCATTTTTAGTAGTTTCTTTCTATTAATCCAGGCCAGGGCGTCATTCATCATCATCACAGTGTTGAGCTCAACATGAAGGGGGGGGGGGGGGGTTATTTATTATGGTCTCGCATTCTGTGTCAATAATATCGCGTTCGTGTAATAAGGGAGACGGGGGGACTCAGGTTTCAATTTCGACTTCGACTAAATTGTGCATAAATAAACTAGCTTCAATTTCCAACTTTCAATTGGATTTCCGGGTTTAAAACTGAAGTATTTGATTTATCCAGTGTCGGAATTCAGAAACCTGGAAATTTTAAAAATTAGAATTAAGCACGCTCCATAAACTGTAACAAAGCTCAGTCAGATTTAAAAAAAAAACATAATCTATAGGTACTGTAGACATCGAACGTACCCTCGTGTAGACACCCGGTTGATTGGGTTCGGCACAGCCAATTCCCCAAGAAATGACACCACCCAGAATCCATCTGGTGTCTTCATCTCGTTGAAGAACCATGGGACCGCCGGAATCACCCTAAAATTAACAATGAAATTAACGGATTAGTAATTTGCCGATTATAACTTTTCGATATTTTGAATATAATGCGGAGCTCTAATATAAGTTCAGGTGATGGATTCCACAATCCTTCAGAATTCACGACGCAGGTCGGAGACATATACTTCAGCCCACATTGGCAAAAGCTGGGTTCATAACGTAATGGGCCTTTGCCAAATAATTTAATTATTGTAAACCTAAACGAATTGTAACATAGTTATTTACCTCGCAGGAGTCTTTGCCTCCGTTCCTCCATCCCGCACAGATGAAGATATTTGGTATATGCTCAATGTACCCCGCGGCCCGGTACATGGTCTCACAGGCCTCATTCGTAATAATTGGTACGGGCACTTCTTGAAGTCGTGATGGAAGTGGACCGTCTGAACGAAACAAAATATTTAGGGTTATTTTAAAATCGGCTAAAATTCATACTAATAATCTATTGTTGCAAAATGCATTTACCTTCATAAAGACGTCCCCATCCTGTCACAAAGGCAGTTTTGCCAATATGATTAGCATCAGTTTCAGGTACACAGATTGGCACAATATTGGGTTGGAAGACGACGGGTTCGTAGAATCGTAAAAGTGCCAGATCATATTCAAACGTCCGGGCATCGAATTGTGGATGAGTTGCTACGATTTGAACGCGTCGCTCAACATAGCCGTAAGGCTCCTTGTCATCAGATAGGTCGAATTCTCCGATTCGCAGCAGGAGATCTGTCGGTGGTACTCTGGGAAATCGTAAAAATAAGTATTAATTACCTAATCGCTCGACATTTCTTTATAACTGTATGTTTGTATATTCGCTTACTTCTCAACGCAGTGAGCGGCAGTAATGGCCCAGTTTTCATTCAGCAATGCTGCTCCGCACTTGTGCAGATACGTTGATGTTCTCCATTGCCTCAACGAAATCTGTATCCGTCAACGAATCATAGATTAGTACATCTATCCAATAAATACACAGATACACATAAAAACGTTCAAAGAGTTAAAAACTTACTTGCCACGGCCATTTTCCATACGTCGCTTCTTTACCACCAACAATTCGAGAAGTTGGAAAGAACCGTCGTCCGCAAACTGTCAATGTAAAATAAATGTTAGAGCTTCATATCTCAACGTGTATCCAATATGGCGGCGTATCCAATCCGGTGCATCCACTTACTCTTTTTATAATCATTCAGTAGCAGCGTTCCGTTCTCCGAGAAGAATATCTCTTCCGGTAACCCGGTACTGGACATGGTATCATTGTTGTCCAGGCCTCCGACTTCCGTTGGAGCAACCGGAACATCCGTGACCCCAACGGCCTCGGTCGAAGTCTCAGGTTTCTTCACACCAAAGTCATCCACGTGGTTCTGTGGAGGCTGACTGCCGGGCACGCTTGCGGAGGGGACAACAGGTTGAGCTTGGGTCGGCTGAACAACCGCCGGTGGGGGTTGCGTGGAACTGGGCGATCCACCTGCGCTGGGCGTTTGAGTGAGGGAAGACGGATTTCCAATTGCGGTCGAGGCAGAGGTAATTTGACTCACGCTTGACAGAGCCGTGGCATGGGTCGTGATTCCTGAATTGGAGGTCAATTGTCCAGAGAATGTGGTGGAAACGTTCTGGAGAGCAGAGCTGTGTGTAGAAATGGTGGAGTAAGTGCTGATGGTGCTCACGGATGAGAGTGTGGTCGTGACCTGGGCTACGTTAGTGGTCAATTGTCCCACCACCCCAGGGAGCCCACCGAAGATCCCACCTCCGGCAGAAGTGCTTGAACCTGAGCCAGCACTCACCGAGGTTGCGGCCGCAGGGTCATCGCCTACTCCCTGTGTATTTTCCGGTGCAGCAGGAAGTGGGGTTGTTTCTGAGGCGACTGGGAGTGTCTCCGTTGAGGTCATGGTGATATCAGTGGATGGCTCGAGGGTCATGGACGGAACCAGTTCCGGTGACGGTTCCAAAACTGTGGATGACGCTGGGGCTACTGGGACAGTTGTGGTGGTGGCAGGTTCTGCAGGTAGAACTGAAGTGGGTGACACACTCTCGGCTGAAGACGCAGAAGTTGAGCTGACGCCAGATGCTGCTACGATGGAAGCTGTGGTCGCTAGTGAAGAGACGGCGGTAGTTGCGGTGGCCTGAGATTCGAGTGAAGTGGCCACTGTACTCTGACTCGCCACTGAGGTCAAGACCGTGGCGTGCATCGAGAAACTGCTCGAACCCGTCTGGGCTGCACTGGGCAGATTGACAAGGTGCGTCGTTTGGTTTCCAATGGGCTGGTTAATGACATCTGTCGTGAAGATGGCCGACGCGGCGGTTGATTGAGTGGCTATTGCAGAAACGAATGTGTTTTGAGAGGAAATGGACACAATTGCAGTTTGTTGATTTCCGAGTGAGGATTGAGCTGCCTGGACGGCCGTGGATTGACCCTGGGCTGCATTGGAAATGCTGGGCAAGACTCCCTGAATACCCGGAATAATCATGGATACCGTAGAACTGAAAGTAGGAACCACAGAGGACGCGGTGGACGCAGCGGTAATCGAGGCTCCAGAAGCTCCAGTTGACAACTGTTGAGAAGCCGTGTCAGAGGCTTGAACTCCAGCCGTACTGAGTGTCGCCGCTCCTGTGCTGAGTGTGGCGGCGCCCGTGGTCAGGGTCGTGCTGAGTGTCGTTGCGGCGGTGGTCAAAGAAGAGCCGGCAGAGGTTCCGGAGGCAAGCTGGGCGCCCTGACTCGATGCAGCGGAGGCGATGGTGGTTTCAACGGCCGTGGGAGTGGGTACAACGGTAGAGCTCGTGGGACTCGGGGCTATTGGTTCTTCAGCGTTGGGAAGACCTGCATCTGGTGGAGCTGGAATCACTTCCTGGACATTGGCTGTTGATCCGCCTCCGCTGACGGCTTCCACCTGGGTACTGGACGTGGGTGAAATGGTGGGAGCAGGAGCGGAGGATGCGGGAGTGACAACCGGTGGGACAGAGGCAGAAGACGATGGTACAACAGCCGACGAAGACGACGATGTTGAGGTGGATGATCCAACGTCAATTCCGGGAATGGTGGGCGTCGAGCTCGGCGTCGAAGATGGAAGCTGTGTAGGAATCGTGGGAAACCCACTTGGGGCTGTTGGAAATGCCGATGGAATGGTCACCGGGAAATTGGAGGTAGCCGTGGGCAGAAGAGTGCTTAGCGTAGAATGGGTGGAGGCAGCCGTAGTGGATTGAGTTGGAAGCAGCGTGGACAGCGTGGTTAATGTGGCAATCGATGAGCTTCCAGTGGTCGCACTCAGGGAAGTGGACATACTTGCAACTTGAGTAGGAATTGAGGTTGGAACGGCGCTTGAGGATGAGGTCAAGGAACCACCAGCACTCGAAATCCCGGTTCCCACATTGGTGGGATTCAGGGTTACCGCCGGGACGGACGGAATTGGGGAAGTAGTCGTTGACGGCGTGTCACCCACGGCCACAGGTGAAGGACTGATCGGATTTTCCTCTGGAACCACAGCTGGAGATTCAGGTGAAGACACGGGCGGCGGGTATTCACTCGACGGCGAGACGGGCATGGGCTCCGTGACGGGTCTTTCCGTTGATACGGTAGGAGGCGGAAGCGTTGAAATATTGAGCGGAGGCAGTGTCATGGGCGGCGGGAGGGTGCTAATGTTGAGTGGTGGAGGCGTTGATGGGGGTGGGAGCGTGCTAATATTCAATGGTGGGAGCGTTGATGGTGGTGGCAAGGTGGGAAGCGGTGAAGGCGGTGGGGGTGGTGGAAGTGTGCTGATGTTGAGAGGGGGTAGTGTGCTTGGAGGTGGGAGAGTAGTGAAATTCAGCGGCTTCGCCGTGGTGGGCGGTGGGAGTGTACTGAACGGTGGAAGCGGTGATGGGGGCGGCGGTGGCGGTAGTGTGCTGAATGGTGGGAGCGGCGATGGGGGTGGGAGTGTGCTGAATGGTGGCAACGGTGATGGCGGAGGAAGAGTAGGAAATCCTCCTGGTGGTTTCGCCGTTGTCGCATTAACTTCTTCATCTGCTACTGGCGCGGCAGTTGTCCCAGTTGGGGCTGGACTAGATCCAGGCAGTGGTGGGAATCCAGGAAGCACGGGGTACATGGGCTGCCCGCTGCCCCCACCACCCTGAGCCGGAGGGTTTTGACCGGAGCCGCCGGGTACTTGAGGCGCTGGAGGTAGTTGCGGACCTTGTCCTCCACCCTGTGCTGGTGGTTGCTGAGTTGGTTGGGTAGGAACGGTGGGAAATTGTGGCTGTCCGGTGGGAAACTGAGGTTGTCCCGTGGGAAGCGAGGGTTGGCCGGTCGGGAGTGTTGGAGCTGGTGCAGCGGTGGATGACACAGCGCTTGAATCATCTGCAACTGGTTTGTTTGTGCTTGGAGCAACAGTGCTTGGACCAGGATAAGCCGGGATTTGCGGACCCGGTGGGAGTTGTGGTGGATTTTGACCTGATCCTCCAGGTACTTGCGGTGCTGGTGGTACCTGTGGCTGTCCTGGCTGTTGTGGTTGCTGCCCGGATCCTTGACCCGGTGGGGATTGGCCAGGAAGCGCTGGTAGCTGAGGTTGCCCTGTTGGAAATTGCGGTTGACCAGTGGGAAACTGTGGTTGTCCCGTTGGGTAGGCTGGAACCGTTGGAGCTGGAGCCGCAGTTGAAGAAACAGCGCTTCCATCATCAGCGGCTGCTGAACTGTTCGAGCTTGGCGGCGCAGCTGTGCTTCCACCAGGGTAAGCTGGGAATTGTGGTGCAGGTGGGAGTTGTGGATTCTGGCCGGACCCACCTGGATTTTGTCCACCACCTCCTGGTACTTGTGGTGCGGGTGGGATTTGCGGAACTTGTCCCTGACCTTGACCAGGTGCTGGAGCCTGACCGGAACCTTGCCCTTGTCCAGGAGGATTTTGACCAGGGGCTTGAGGTGGCTGATTTGGAAATGCTGGTAATTGCGGTTGTCCAGTTGGAAACTGGGGTTGGCCAGTCGGGAATTGAGGCTGCCCTGTTGGTACCGTGGGATAGGCTGGAGAAGGCGCAGCGGTAGATGGTGTGACATTCGGGTCATCGGCGGGTGCTGGGCTGGCAGTCGAAGCTGCTGGCGGTTGTTGGCCTGGATATTGCGGTGCTTGAGGCGCCTGTGGTGCTTGAGGAGCCTGTGGTGCTTGAGGAATTTGTGGAATTTGCGGATTCTGGCCGGAACCGCCGGGAAATTGAGGTGGAGATGGGATTTGAGGTGGGTTTGGAGCCTGACCTTGTCCTTGTCCTTGACCCTGGCCTGGTAGTGATTGTCCTGGAATTTGAGGAGCAGCTGGAAATTGAGGCTGACCGGTGGGATACGTCGGATACGTCGGTGCGGGAGAAGCCGTGGTATTACTAGGGTCATCAGCAGGTGCGGGTTGACCTGACGTCGCCGGTGCAGCAGTGGAAGCACCTTGTCCTGGATAGGCTGGAATCTGTGGAGCTGGTGGGACTTGTGGGTTTCCGCCGGGAGGAGGTTGCTGAGGAAATTGTGGTGGGTTTTGACCTGAGCCACCTCCTGGTACTTGCGGGGCTGGTGGGAATTGCGGTACCTGTCCTTGTCCCTGACCTTGGCCTTGACCAGGAGCTGGAGTTTGACCAGGAAGCTGTGGTGGTGGGAGCGTGGGAAGCTGCGGTTGTCCGGTGGGATAAGTGGGGTAGGTGGGTGAAGGAGCTGCCGTGGATGATACAGCACTTCCGTCGTCAGCTACTGCTGGAGGTGCTGGCGTGGCAGGAGCTGGAGTACCGGCACCTTGACCAGGATAAGCGGGCACCTGTGGAGCTGGTGGCAGTTGAGGATTTTGACCGGCAGGCGCTTGTGGAAACTGAGGTGGATTTTGTCCACCTGGGACTTGCGGTTGAGGATTTTGGCCTTGACCTTGTCCGGGAGGATTCTGGCCAGGAACTTGAGGTACTGCCGGGATTTGAGGATTTTGACCTTGTCCTTGACCCTGACCTGGAGGACTTTGGCCTGGAATTTGGGGTGCTGCTGGGATTTGAGGATTTTGACCCTGTGCTGAGGAATTTTGACCAGGTGCTGCCGGCGGTTGATTAGGAATCGCCGGGAACTGTGGTTGTCCAGTAGGGAATTGAGGTTGTCCTGTAGGAATCGTAGGGTATGGCGTCGCTGTAGTTGTGCTTGGCTCATCTGCCGCTGGTTTGGGTGTGGACTGAGTAGGGTATCCAACATTAGTAGATCCGGGTATTTGGTCAGGGGATGGTGGCGCAGGTTGGGGTGGAGGTGGGAGCCCAGTGTTTCCTGGTGGGGCCTGCGGATTGGCTCCAGGTAGTGCCGGTGCTTGTGGGAGTTGTGGAGCGCCAGGTATAGGATTCTGTGGTACTTGTGGTTGTGGTTGAGCACCTGCTGACGAGTTACCAGAGCCGGGTTGACCAGGGTATTGTGGCTGCTGTCCGCCAGGATACTGTGGTTGAGAAGGTTGTTGTCCACCAGGGTATTGAGGTTGCTGTGGTTGCTGACCACCAGGGTATTGTGGTTGCTGAGGTGGCTGTACACCAGGGTATTGTGGTTGCTGTCCACCGGCTCCGGAACCACTGCCACTTCCAGGCTGTCCAGGAACCACAGGGAATTGTGGCTGTGGTTGACCGCTGCCAGGACTGCCCCCAGCTGGGGTGGGTTGAGGTTGGTCGGCCGGTGCAACGGGTGCTGAGGTGGAAGGTGCTGCAGTGCTCTGAGTCGGGAAGCCGGGCAATGGTGGGAAGAATGGTTCATTACTTCCGGGGTCATTCGGAGCGGATCCAGGTGGACCTGTAGTCGTCTTACACCACTCAACCCCATCAGGACAGGCGAATGGAAACTTGACGTCCGGTTGAGCCGTGGAGCTGACCGGCGGCGGAATCGTGACCACAATATTGTTGCTGACCTCTTGAGCCGCCGTGGGTTTGACGGGTCTGAGCGGAGGTCGCATACTTGGCGGAGCCGGAGCCGCATTACCCCCAAGGTCACAACAACTTCCAAAGTAAAACCGGTCAATACATGTCCCTAAATGCGTTCCATTGGCCTAGAAATAATCGAAGTTACCGGATACTTTATTAAATTAGCCAATCGATAATAGCTAAGCTCTCTAATTTATATTCATGAAACTGACCTTCATACAATCCCAAGCAAACATACAGACCCCAGACTGACCAGAATCCCGATTCTGACACGGAATGTGTCGAATATTTCGTCCATGGGCATCTGTGAAAAAAAAATGTAGTTTAGTATTTCATTAGGTCATCCGTTGAACCCTTTGCAGCCTGCAACCCAGCCAGAACCTGCCGGGATTGTACAATTATTTGCATCTCTCCACGTAACAGTAAAACTGGGGAGATCCTTGGATGTACCATAGACCATAGTACCGAAATCTCAGATCAGAGTCACAGTATAATTGTAATCTCGTATATCAGCAAAAGATCAGAGGCTGTCGGAGTTGCATACCAAGTAGAGAGAAATAACCCCTTGTATAATCACATAATCATTCATGACGGATTACATTGGACTACTCGTACAGTACATCTCAGCCGGACAACCAGTGAAAAAGTCGTATAGCTCTACGTGTTTCGACTACTCAAAGGAAAACAAGTCCAAAGCCCCGTTACATAAGAAACCCAGTTTAGTCGGAACGTAACGTAACAGCCAGATTCAAATCATCAATTCAACTTTGAATTTTTTGAATCCTTTTCAGGACTTCTTTGGAAAGGAACCGAGACAAGTTTACCTATTTAATGATTCTGATTCTAATCTCTGCAAATTACATGCTAAAGCTGTGGCGGTAAGATTCTAAGTCGTATCCGCAGCCATCGATTGGAATTTAAGTTTCGATTGTATCGTTATTCTTATTGGCTACCCGTTTTTTGCAAAACTCGAACCATTACAGCCATTTAAAATTTTTATTATAATAAAACAAGTAAATTGCAAATTAAATTTATAAATTAGGTGAAACAGTGGGACTCGGCACCTCATCGCAGTTTTGCATTAAAATTGCGTCCGAAAATCGTTACATACAAAACCATGCGTAGTAATTCACGGCGAACCCCCCTAATTCTGAACCTGAATCTCTGAGAATCCTGACTTTAATTCAATTTCCTTAATAAAAAAGTAGCTCATTGTCGCCCAGGTCATCGAAGAGCTAAACAACCATAAATTTGACGACAGACGACGTCACCCTGACCTGGACAAAGACTTACACTGTCACCTCCTGAGGTGATCAACTGTAAACTCATCAAAAGCCTCTCTGCAGGATAAGGACAGGTATAATGCATAATACACGCATACAATCCATCCATGGCATTTCCTACATAGCTAATACCGGCTTTCCAAGAGCTTAGCTGCTGCTGTACTGTTTAATGCTCCTTCTATATCATGCTAAATAACCGGTTTTTCAATTCAGCATTCAACACACAATCAAAGTGTCACTTTAAAGCCAGCTTTAAAGAGGCTTTAATCTGATGAAAATACGGAAATGGAACTTTTGAAACGTTGAATAATGAAAGGATGGAAGATTGAGATTAAGTCATAATATACTGTATACATAATGAACTTCTGAAGTTTTCAAGATTTCAAGTGCAGGAGTGCCAGTTTTTTTTTTGCAAAATACCCTCAGCATTTCTCATTGTTTGCACGAGGTATAATAATTTGTGCCTTGTGTACAATACAGAAATGCTTAAGTCCACAAACCGAGGCAAACCACACCGTGGTGGTAGCTGGTTTGTAGAATGGCTGGGTATCTGTAGATTATGTGCATCTTCTGCATTGGGATCCTATCTATCGTATTTCCTCTGCTTTGCTTGGTTCATTCACCTTTTCCCAAAACTAATTGAAACAAGACGGGAAGAAGGTAAAGGAAGGAAGCTGAAGAAGGTACATCGAAGAAGAATATAAAAAAAACTTTATTGTAGGGATATTGTGGAATTGTGTACTCTTTTTATTATCCAATCCACCGCTTGCTTTATACCACTACTTGAGGACTACCCAAAAAGACAAACCAAAACAGACCCAACAAAAAGCCATAATATTAACCACTCTTACTTTCAGACTCAGGGTATTTGGTCGGATCTGAACCATGTCAGAGTACTGCATAGGTACAATAGGTACAGGTAGGTATTATTACACTATTTCACTCATACATAATCTTTCAGGTATCAGACAGAAAACAGGGAAAGTGGTACTTTTTAACACAGAACGGGCTTATGCATTAAATTCGGTAGGTACTGATCTATCAATGTTTTCTTGGATGCAAAAGCGAGCTAAAGCTTTAGTCAGAGCCATGAAAACCCCAAGTCAAACCTAATTAGCAGTAATTATAAGCCTCAGAATTTAGCTTCCATAAAATTTTAATCGAGAAAATGTTTAGAGATTTAGTGCCGTACGATAATATAGAATAAAGTTGGTATATTGAACGATATCGTGAAAGCAGATTCGACTCTCTGAATGCAGATGCAATTTCATAGCATCTTCGATCGCTTTTTTGTTATTTGGACAAAACGATAACTCATTTTTTAACTGATTTCCAACGAAATTAGCATTGAAAATTGAAATGTCACCTTCGATCGATCCCAGACGTTTTTTAAACCTTAGCCTAATTAAACATAACCTAAACTAACGGTTCTGTTATCATTTTGTTATGATTATCACACGACAAAAGTTTGAGCGTACACGAGCTGCCGCAAAACAGCTTTCTCGAACTTGAAGAATTTTAAACTTTCAATGTCTGCGGCTACGGCTAAATGATTCCACAAACTATCCGTGTTCGAATCAGGTTGATATGAAGATATCCAAAACATGAGCTCAAAAATTGGATAAATGAGTGAACCTGACTGGATTGAATGAGATAATTAGTTGAAAAAGCAAGCAGCGGAAGCCTTAACTCACCACATAATTAAGCTTCTGAGGGAAAAAGACGGCAGAAATTTGTGAAGGTTACTCACCTCGTGTGTAGTAAGGTTTGAGGAGCCGGGCTCGTTCCTGTAAAGGAATCGTGGAGCTCAGGGTGAGGCCAATACAGCCCAACACTAGTGTCAGACCCCAGGTCCACGACATCCTTCCGAATTTCCAACTAATTGACTCGCACTCAATTTCAAAGCAATAACTGCATTGGGTTCATTGGGAGCTGGAATCAAACAAGACATATCGATAAATTTGGTGCATATTTTGAGAGTGATCGTAATTGCAATGTATCGGTTGTAGATCGCACGAAATCCGATCTAAAGCCCTGGTGTTATTACGCTAGATCAGCTAAATTAGGTTAAACGTCAAAGAGCGCGTCAAAATCTCAATAAAGGTAGTATGCGATCTAGACCCGGCGAAGGTAGACCGCATACTAGGCTTTTATATATTCAGCGGGTATCGACAAAACCGGGACAGTCAGTACCCTGTAGTTTGTCGGTAGTCAACAATGGAAACCCTGCTGCAGATCAATTGGCAAGGCTGGGAGCCGGCATTGTTGTCACCTGTCATTGTCTGTCACGACCGACCAGGACGACGAGAGTGCAGAACGGAATTTGCATAAGGCACTTAATACCAATGCATCAGCTCGTTACTTTGTATTTGTACGTAAGTATGTACAAGGTGTGAAGCCGTATAGCCGTGGGAAAATTATGCAAACTTCATGCCGAAACAATGTAGGTATGTAATAATAAAGTTATATACTTCCTTGGTCCAGCCCAGCCAGGTTATTACACTTTCAATTAGTGTGTTGTATGCTGATGTCTGCAAGGATTTCTCGTAATAAAAAATATATACCTTTCTCCATAAAAATACAGTGTAAGGTATATACCGTACTCAGGTAATACTTGGAATATTTTTACAGACATATTCCAGGCACATCTTTTTGCATATCATCATATTCACGTAAATTATACACCACCTGATTTTACACTACCCACCCGGATTGCAATGCGACCGTTGCCGCCAGTGCAAATGTAGATTGTCACGTCATGCAACGTGCATATTATTGGGAATACAGCAATATAGTAAAGTTAATCTGTTCCCGTACATATCCGCCAATTAAAGATAATATTTTAGTTTTATATCACAGGTGAATGTTATAGTAGGTTCTCTTGCTCGTTTTGGTTTCTTTCGCCTGTAACCCGGCATTTGAGGTTATCAATTCGCGCATAAGACGCCTAATGTATGTCCAAATCCAGGAAACAAAACGGTTAATTGTACATTCTACATACGATGTACAAGTGTCAATGACATATTCCTGACATTTATAGTTGCAATTAGCCGGTATTTCGTGTTTTATTAGCTGTTACCTTAAATAACACCGCGACATATGCGAGAACGATGACCGTTGACCAATTATGCATAAATAACTATGTCACAAAATCACTAATAGAGCTACGAAAGATTTCCAGCGAATTTCTCAGGTTCTCACGCCTGAATTCTTCCAGGTAATGAAATAGACTCATAATAATAATCATAACAGTAAATTTACAACCAATTACAATTTGTAATGCTAAACGCCTCCATCCGCCGTGTTCCCATGAATTTCTGCCTAACAAATTACGTAATAAATTATTACCTAGACCTTGAGCATAACAAATTGTAATAGTCAATTGAGCTGTTTCCCAATTTCCGTTCACAGGAAGATCTTTAAAAATCCGGGTCATAAAACCCGAAGAGAAATGTACAATAGAATACCCTGCCCTCCCTGTCCGTTAACTTGTTGGTTGGTATTTGGTATTGGTAATTTGGTTTAATACCTACACATAGTATTTCCTTCCCAACCTCTTTTTATAGGCCTTGTTACGGTTACTTTTGGGTCAGTCAATCAATTTAAGTGCCTATCTACAGGAAGAAGACGTCGTCGATGCGAGTTTCGTTTTCAGGTGAAAAAAAACCTTTAATCAAAAATAGGCATTTTTGGTGGCATCATAAAATCCAATAGGAAATACCAGCCAAGCAATGCACACCACGTTACGTTTCGTCAGAAAAAAAAAACGCCGAGTCCCGTTTTACTGTCAAAGTCAAAGTCCCACAATATATTAATCTCCCTGGTCGTCTCACTGAATCATCATAAATATGTACAGTTTTTTCTTGAGTTGGTCGTAAAGCTTTTCGGAGAAGTATATAATTTCATTCAATTGCTATTGGTGGTAAGGTAAGCCTTGGGATTCTGAGATTCTGAGATCTGACCCAGACCTTCAGCTCCACATTCGGCACGGCATCATTCAACTATTTAAAATTCATGATCCACGCCCTTCATTCCAGTAAAGGTATTGGCATAGATTACAGATTAGGCTTTGGTATTGCATTGTGCCATAGCCATAGCTGCCTTATTGAATTACTGACTCAAATTCAGTGTGTAAAATGCAAATGAAAAATGTAAATTGACATGATTTAGCATGGTCCGGCCTATTTAGGCCAGAATTAGGTTATGGTGTGATTATGATTATGATTATGATTGTGGCAGAAATAGATAATCGTTAGTTTACCGTTATTTGAGAACCTGAGGTCTTTCAGAGTCATTTGTCCTTTAACTTTAGGTTAGGTTAGGTTGTGTAATCCTGGGTTAGGCTATCTTTATAACGTAGCCTAAGCAATAAGAAGTATGATTCCAAAATACACCATGGGCATTTGCACCGAAGTCGGTTTTTCCCGATAACGCCGATAATTATTTCGCCAAAATACAAAATTAGAAATAAAGGTATTATAATATTAGATTTTTTGTCCATACTCGTTTAGCAGGTTACGCAAAAGAAAGTCATTACTGTTCAAGTTATGTGAAAAAAATTCAGGCATTGACTGTATAACGCTCTATAGTTAAATTGAGTTAAAATATTCTAATGTTACTTTATTGGGTTTGGTCATTGCTGTTGAGCCTAATTTAACCGTACGAAATGCAATCGGTACCACCCTATGTCTTAATAGCCCAATCCAAATTTCAATAAAAGCTGGTTTAAAAATTTTAAAATAACTTTGATCATTCTACGGTAAAATCTATTAAAATTTCCGGCGTCATAACAAGGCAACGGGAAATGTAATGCCGGAAACAATTCGGGTTTATAATCCTATGCGCGACACTCTCAGGATGAAACTGTCTTCTGTCTCCAAACCGATCCTACTACAAAAATACAACCCCTTTGTACGTCAGACAAGTCAAGGGCTCTTGAGGCAGGGCCCTTGAACCCTTCTCAGGTGAATATTCGTTATATGTTGTAAATACCTGTTCTATACTTCATAGCCAGATAGTGGAAGGACATGGATAATTGTACATAAATTGAAGCTTTGGTATGCATACTATTTGGTATTCCCATATTCCTGTACTCGTCGTCGTCTCGGGCCCTATCTAATAATGTAAATGTAAGCAAGTACTATAGTCAAAAAGAAGTCCCGTTAGTCCACAACAGGTTTAAAAGTCAAAGCATTTCCTTATGCTTGTCCTAATACACTGGCTATGTACCTCATCAAAGAAACAATACAACATTATTACCTTACCCTTCACTCAACATTCAACATCACCTGTAGAACGAACACTGGCTACTGCCCCATACAACGTTATAACATAACATATCTCCATAAACTATAATACCTCGTCCGACAAGGAAGCTGGGCTCCAAATGAAGAAGAAGAAAAAACTAACCCCGAACCTATACAGGGTCTTTGAACCTCACCAAGTAATTTTTTGTTTGATCAATTAAAAAAATTATCGGCAAAAACATTGGCGAATTACAGTAGTGAATTAGGACATCTTCAACTTAAGGCTTAAGGTTGTATTGTCAAAGTCAAAACACGCGCCAATTGCAATTTGGCAATGTTAGCGCTGGTTCCAGTTGAGACTTAATTTGACAATACTACAGCCTTAAGCTGCCGATTTCTGTAGAACTCACCGGTAAATTACTGTATATTCGAGTTCCAATCCAAATGTAAAGTTTGAATTTTAAAGCACTATTTGCTGTAAATGCTGTAACTTAAAACACTACTGAATTTGCAAATAGTAACTGAACGCTTGAACACTTCCGGTATATTCAGTTTCTTGGGATAGAGCACTGGTTGACCACGTCCTACCTCTTCCCCTGTCCAACACGGATTGAGCTGAACTTAAGTTTAATTTGCTAATTAGGACAGGTGTGGCCCTTAATTTAATTTAAAAAAAAACGTCGTGTGACTTGACGGCGTACCCTCGAAGTGGTGACTGGTGTCCCAAACCTAGCTCTCCATCGACTCTTAAAGTCTTAAAGTCTTCGCTTTTTTCTTTCACCCCCTTATGGCTTTTTCTTCAATATGCTTTTTTTCTTCGTCTTCTTTTTCTTGCGGGCTTTCAGGTGCTTGTGTATTGGGAAAAGCCCCTGGTACACAGTTACTCCGGCCCAAGAAGAGTGCTCACGAAGTAAAGAATCTGAATCAGACAGGCTGGTTGCTTTGGTTTGGTTACCTGGCTCTGGCTTTGGCTTTTGGTCGAATGTCGAATCCTATCGTATGTCCAACTTATACTGATATATTCTCAATACATGATAATTATTAACCACATAATTTTCAAATGCCTTAGCACGACATCAGACATGTAGTAGGAACCTCAAATGCAGCCCTAATTTCCAATTTTACGGGCCGGTGTCCAGCCCAAGGCTAATTAATCAAAATGCGAAGAAAAAAGGATTTCGGTTTCTTTGAAACAATAAGGCTCAGTGGAGGTCTTCCGTGTCCCGAATGCATTTGGGATGCGTTTACATGTTACACATGCCCTACAATGCTAATTCGGAGAAATTTAAGATACTTTGACTCATATCAGTGACAGATGAACTTGGAAAATCAGAACCTCAACGTCGTACGCTTTTTCGTTAAGTTGAATATTAAAGTGAGTATTAACTTTATGTAGTTTTGGTATAGCTTAGTTGGCGAGAACGTCGTTTCACCTATTTACGTTAGGCTTTTGAACCTTTGAAACTGTTATATGTTATATTATCTAATCTGATTCATTAACAGTGTAATGTAAACCAATTTGACCATTTTCCGTCGAAAATCGAAATTGGTGCGGGTAAACCCGGCCATATATTGGCCATACCCGGTATGCCAATGCCCATTAGCAATTTGATGCACGCTATTGATGAAGATTAGGGGTTTGTTTTCTTCACGCAACCCGGAAGTTATTGCGTTCTTCCAGTTTTAACAAAAACGCACACCTGTCTTATCGTATGACCGTCTTTGACCTTGTTTTTTAAATTAAATATGTAAAATATTTAAGATACCGTTAAGGACCGTGTTCGAAATGGCACAATTTTTTGAATTTCGATCGTTCGAAATTGAACGGTTTAACATCACACGCAGGATATCAACGATTTAATTCGATAGACAGCATTCAGGTAGTATTACATTACACGCTTTCTAGTACCTACCAATATGACGACTTAAAACAGTTAAGTCCGCTTATGTCCGTGTGAAGCTTATGTATGCTACAAAATGCTAATTAGTACCTACATAATAAGCTTATTAGAAATTTAAGATTCCCATCCCAAGCCGTAGGCAAGCACATAGCGTCCTTCCGGATTTCAGCTACGGATCGCCAGTTCACCCAGTCCATCCATAAACCTTCCTCCATACTTGTATTAAAATATGATTTTACGACACGACAAAATGATTGGATCATGGATGAGCGGTTTCTGCCTTCATCAGTATAGAACATAGAAGAACCCGACGTTTTAGTTACCCGGGGGGTCAGTCAGCCGTGAGGCGACGAGCGTAAAAATTGCAGCATACAATCACACCTAACTCGATTACAACATGATTTTCTCGGAAGTCAAATACTGCATGCATGTTGTATACAAGGTTTGGTGCCGTGCGATAAATGTTTCCAGAATATATTTAAGTCTTAGTTGACCAAACAGTAAAAGTTGATTTCATCCTGTACCGTAACCATAACCATAGCCTATTTGACAATATATTTTAAGGCTGGTCGTTTAGTCTAACCATTAAAAGTCAATAGGTAAGACTTTTGCTATTAACCTATTTGATTCTAACCATTATTACTTATTACTCTAAATAAATAGTTGAATTTTCTATTAAAATCAACCATGCATCCATGGCATCGATTTTGAAAACCAACTTTCAGCTGAGCTGTACGAACTAATCAAGAAATTCGACCTTAATTCATATTAAACTAAAATCTGAATCTATTAATTCAATTAAAAATATTTTCGGTAAAAAATCTAAGCATATTTGTGATTCATGTTCATGAAGCTCAGCAATAACAGCTCCGGTAAAGAGTAAGTAAATTCAATGCAAAAGCCTTTAGGATTTTTGGTGTCGAGTGTCGAGAGGCCTGTTTTGTGGTGAATGAACTCCCGTAGCCTTGTCCTAGCCCTTCTTCCGTCCACACAACTGAGTAATAACTGAGGCTTCAGATTCACACCCTACAAGTGGACGTAGTTTGTACATCCAAGAGCTTCTTTCTTCCACTTAACAGCTTTAGCATAGCATCTTCTCATGCCAAAAAGCTGAATCTTTCACTAATGACAAAAAAAGGTGCAATTCCTTCACGCAAAATCTTAACTACAAGCTCGTTGAGCTCCGTATACAGCTCGCTCTGGGTATCTTAAGGTTGTTTTTCGAATTAAAACTTCCGCTAAAAATTGGGAATGCTAAGGTTTATGCATACAATATACCAAGCGGTTTCCTATTTAACTTTCAAACTACTTACGTTCAAAATAGTCCATACAATACACGACATTACTGGACAGCTAAATGTCAAATCTTAAACATTTTGCCAATTTGATTAATTGTACATTTAAGTTAAACTAGTGTTGGATAGCTGGATATCCGTTTTAAGGAATTATGCAAAAGGCTGCAAACATGATCTCATTAGCTTACATTCGAGCGTCATTTTAAGATTTTGTAGGACAACCTTAAGCGGCGGCTTCACATGCCCATTCGTCACTCGTTGGTGCAATAAATAATGAGCGTCTGCAGAGAGGTGGCATGGGGAGCAGAGTAGGATTGGATGACTAATTGGACGATGGACGGTCGAGAGGAATGTTGACTTGAAAAGAACAAAAGCCCCAACTGCATTCGCAACCAATCCATTCGCCCTATTTACATAATATTAACATTCAACAGTCGTTCCTGGTTCAATTTGAGCTAAAACAACCATACGATATATGGACGATGTGCAATAAACTTCAATTTACAAGGGCAAGCGCCTTCTGAATTGCAACAAGGAATAAAGTGACATCAGCGCGACAGGACAACTAGCGCGAAAATTGGTAACAGGTTGTAAACTGGAATAATTAAGCGTGTGGCCAAGTGCATTTTCTGTCTCCTAAATATATAACTCTGGTTTGATTCGGTCTTCGGTCTACTTCATGGATTCCCCGGTCTACCTGACTTCAACGGCTGGGGTGCTCGAATAGAAATAAGAAATTAATTAAAATAGGGTGGCGTTTTTCAATGCAGTGAAAAAATAGAATCTGCAATGAAAACGAAGACTTTTGCAATAAGAAATGGAAATGCTGCAATAAGGAAAATTGCTCTAAAACTCTAAAGGTTAGGTTAGTTGTTGGTTATGTGGGTATTTCAAACACCTAACCTAACCTGTCGAATGGATCAATCTCGTCCGCCGACGTTTTAACATAACCTAACCTGACCAAATCAAATTTACTGCCATTTCAGACTTATTGCACAAGTCATCGTTTGCATTGCAGATTCTATTTTCTCATTGCACGTTTATATATTTCCCATTAAAATATACGGCGTGTTTAGATCTTGAAAGTTATTTTAGTGTATTTCAAATGTATCTTGTATCAGTGGTACAAATTATTCAGAAGATTCGTCAATAATTAAAATTAAGTCTAGTTGGAACTGAAATCCGCTGAACTATTACCGCTAGTTAGCAGAACGATATTCAAACTGTCCAACCGTTTAAGCTCCGGAGTACCAGGTGGTCAACGCTGTTGTCAGTAACAGAGTTGCGACACTGACCACGGTATTCACTTGAGCTGCTGACGAAACTTCTTCCGGAACTCTAATGAGTGTGCTGTTCCCTGGACCTCCGTTTCCAATGCCTTCCAAATCTGCGGGTAATCGATAATTCGATATAAGTGCGAATTGATAAATAAATAGATATTTGGGGTTATTATTTTTCGAATAGATAATTGGGGTTAATCTTACCGGTCAATCCATCTCCCTTGTTACACTTGAGCGTTCGGCAGCTTCTGTAGTGTGTTGTGAAATGAGAATCCGTGATGACGCCGTCTTCAATGAGTGGTTTGCTAATTTCACAGGCACGGATGAAAGTGACAATTTTACCTAAATTAATTAATTCAAATGCTTTCATTTGGGTTTACGCACAAGTATTGTGAATTCTATTGAAGTTACGTTGTGTCGTTCAATTAAAATTTTAAACTTATTTTAGTTGATTTTGTTGGTTAAAAAATTCACAGTTTATCGTCCATGTTGACCGTATGTATGAAAGACACGGGTTATGTCAAATTTTAAACCAAATTTTTGATTACGCGAGCTAGCCGTTGTCAAGGATCCTTGTTTTAAACTATATGTGCTACCTGGCATGTCCGTGTACTCCTTTCGAACAATGGTACACCATCCCTTCTCACACTCTTCAATTTTCTGACCCTCTGATACCAACTCAGGGTCATTCAAGCAGGTCAAATCTGTACCCTGGCTGAGACAACTGTAGCATTCCAGGTCTGGAACCTGACCTATGGTGTTTTACGTATAAACCAATTAACGATCCGACACTGTAAATTGAGTTGTGACGTAATTTTTATACTTACATTCTGCAAATACTGCAAACAGTATCAAGGCTAGTGAAACAAAACTGAATATTCTGAACGAATCCATGATTCTAGATTCTAGAAATATGTACCTACGTACAATTTACAACTGTGGACACAATAATATTCTAGGTTATCGGAGTTGGTTATCCGCAGCCCCGATGAGCTGTTGTCACAGGAATGATAGGTGCACCCAATTAGAATTGATTCCTGGGTGTCATCATGTAGTCAGTCCAAGCTATAGTTTATCTTATCTGCTACGAGAAATTTTCGTCTGCAGCATCCTTCTAGCCCACGTCATAAAATAATCATCCAAGAGCTCACCTTATCGGTATGAGATAAAACGCGTCGATTTGCAGATATCTCAAATTCCATATATGATCATAATGTATTGTATATTGATAAGATTTACGGTAAGCTTAAAATCGAGGCTAGAATTCACATTGACGAGATTTATTTTTATAATTTAAAAGTTGTTATTACACCTAATAGCACTTCAAATGTCGTGCAAGATGTAAACGGTTGAATAAAGTATGTATGATTACGGGAGCAAGTGAAGACACTGTGGAACAGTGCCACGCTCGACTGCTTGGGCCACTAGCGGGCCTATTGCAGACTCTCCCGATGTAACTGGTTGATGCTGCACATTTCTGAGGTTACGCCACGGTTACGCGCGGTCCAAATTTGAAAGATTCTACCTGCTTAACTTTGTAATTGTTCAATGTTATAGAATTCAAAATAAATCTTAAATAAATTTGCCTTCCGGCGAAACACATAATGACCGCAGATAATGTTGTTCAAATTTGAGTGAATTCCGTGTGGTACAGCGCACACCGAGCTTACAGAGATACAATTATAATATCCAATTTAATGATCATACTTATCTGAGTATTACGATACATATTACAAGCGTAAAAATGCGGCTAAATATTTAAACTAATCTACTCTGCTCGAAATAAGCTATATAATTAAATGGAAAGCAACGAAAATTATGCGTGGGATGGATCCACCAAATGGAAGATGCCGAATGGT
>JAQFYT010000199.1:0-32154 GCA_034694925.1 Ceratophysella denticulata
AACCCAAAAGTAGGACACCGACCTCAGGTCGGTGTGGTCGGTGAGGTCGGTGTGGTCGGTGCTTTTTAGTTAGACCGTAGTCGAATTGTATTTTGTAATGTTGAATGTGCATTTTACATCCTTATTTATACATTTAAGTACGTTGTTTGCACGAACAGATTCATCAGTGAGTGTTTTTGACATTTGTCGCCTCAGCAGTCAGGCATCATTTGTCATCACCAGCCGTCGTACTTGTAACATTTAGTAAAAGGAAGCTTACAGTCAAGTACAGCTACATATGGTCAAGTGCAGTAGTTTTGGGGTTTTTGAAAGAAATCTGTGAAGCCAGAATCGTAAAAAGCATGGATACCAACTACGGAGACTTCGGATCGGATGATTCGGAGTCTGATTCCGATGGAGGACAAATGGATTGTGTCGACAGGTAATATCATTTGCCAGAAATTCAAGTAGGTATTAAGTACGTAAATATATACATGAGTAATAACGGGCGATGGAAAGGAACACAGTCAACAGTTGACAGTAAGCAGTACCCGGTACCCCAGCCGATATACCATAATTTGATTAAAGTTTAAAGTTAGATATTGGAAATTTCAGTGACGAGGAGGAACGGCTTGAGAACGAAGCTCTATTGAAGCTGATGACCGCGATGCCGCATGCCAAAACGAAGAAGGACCGTGAGATTACGGATTTTGAGGCTGAAATGGATGCTGAACTAGACAGAAGAGCCCTGTTAATTGAGAGTCAGGGCGGTGTTGAGCACCAGAAGAAAAATCTCAATCGCTCTTCTTCCAATTCGTCTCTAAATAAATTATCCCAATCCCCGTCCTCACTCTCTCCTGTACCAGGACCGAGCAGTGCTTTGAAACAACACAGCAGTGGCGGCGGAGGGAAGCGAGAATTGCCTGTTAATTCCGGAATTTCCAAGAAATCCGTTAGATTCACAACAGATGAAAGCCAGGAAGCCACAACGGCTGTCTCAAATACTCAGGAAGCCAGTTCCTCTGCTACTCCAAGCTCCATATCGGCCACAGACACGGAAGGAAACACGGAGACTCCGAAAGCGAATTACGATCAAATATATTTCGACTCTGATGAAAGTGAGGGAGAAGATGAAGAAACGAAGAAAATCAGGCGTCAGAAACGGAATTTAGTTTCTAACGATGAGCTGTTGTACGACCCAGAGTCAGATGCCAAGGATCAGGCATGGGTGGACAAACGAAGACGCAAGTACTACGAATCCACCAACTCTCCGAATCCGAATTCCAGGATTGGCTCAGGTTCCGCTGGTTCTTCCGGTGCTGCCCGAATGGATCCACCAATCCCTAAACCGCTACCTAATTCGGATGCGGTGTTAAACTGTCCTGCATGTTTTTCGACACTTTGCCTTGACTGTCAACGGCATGACTTTTACACGGGTCAATACCGAGCCATGTTCGTGATGAATTGTAGCATCAATCGGGAAGAAAGCCTGCGTGTCCCACTCAAGGCAAAGGGGAAGGGAAAGAAACATGCGACCACCACCGTCAACGCTACACCGACATTCCAGTCAGATTCTGATGATTTTTTTAATCCCGTCAAGTGCAAAATTTGTAACACCCAAGTTGCTGTGTTTGATGTGGACGAAGTGTATCATTTTTTCAATGTTCTAGCCTCACATTCTTAGTCTTGTATTTTTATACAAAGCAAAACGGAAGCCTGTATGATTAATTACATATTAATATTAATTAATTAATAAAAACACTGTTATTGTTGCCTCTATACCAGAGTGTTTACTGCTTTCATCTTTGATAGAATTTGATACAGCATAATTACACAGTACTTAGCGAATAGTGAGAATTTGGTTGGCAGCTATTTTATACACCGATTATTTATTATTTCCACCCAGGACCAGATTACAAGTAATTGTTTTGTTTAGGAAACGTTAATGGGGAACTTAATGACTTCATTTTGTCGTATCACTTGCTGCGTAGGTTGCAGGTGTTATAGAAAAGTGTTAATCAGGAAACTGTAACAAACATTTTAACTTTACTTACTGATATATCTACGTGGAATTACATTCAGTGTATATAGGTTCCAAATCCAAAGGTTCGCTTAATGGCTTCCCAGTAATACTTCTCCCATCCGTCCTTAGTTTTCTCCAAATCACTGCAAGAATGAATAGATGATTTAGGTATTTAAAATATTATTAAAAAATATTGTACAATAACAACTATCGATTTGTCTTTGGGTTTGCTTACTATTCAGGGATTCCGGTCTGCTTCACGGTAACATTAGTGGAGTTCTCCGTCTCTTCCATTGTGATGGTGACACGCGAAAAGTGTCCTTCTGGCCAAGTTTTGAAACGCCAATCCTGAACTATTTTCTTGTCTGCTTCCAGCTCCACGATCTTGCCATGAACATTTCCACCAAACATTTCGAAAGTTCCACCGACCACTCCATCGATTTTGCCAGATCCATTCGTGAAAGCATTGAACATCTAAATTTTATGAAATATTGATATACTAACTTAAACCTTTGGGATAAAGAAATTCAAAATATGCCATTCATAATTTTTCTACGATTAAACTTACGGCCGGTGATGTAAATGCTGTATACAGTTCTCCAGCTTTGCACTTCATTTCCGTGGAGGACGTTAGGTTTGACAATACAGTGTTCCCAATCTGAGGTTTAGGTTTCGCCTCATCAGGTTTCGCGTTGTTAATGCTGCACTGTAAAGATAAAATACAATACTTCTTTAACATGTATAACATTAGTATCTCTTCAATACTACGTATCAAGTACACACCTTGTTGAATCCAGAAGACATTTTGTTCATCTTCGAATCCGCTGGAGCAGCTGAGCCGTCCTTCTTTGGTAAAATCATGCCTTGAGTATATTCTAGAGAAAGAAATCAAAAAATGCTTAATACAGGTGAAATAGATATCGAGCAAAGATTGACCACGGTTATGCAAACCTTTTTTAAGTGCATCTATATAACTTTGTAACTGATTCTTCAACAGCTTGACCCCTTCAGTTCTCAAAGCATCTTTCATCTTCAATGCTTCGGTCGTGTTAGAGTCAGTTGAGAAATTAATCTGTAAATAAAACAGACAGCAACTTTTAAATCATAGGTAAGGTAACTCCAGAAGAAAATGAAAATAGGCTGTGATCGAAATTCGAATACGCTGGTACTGCAAGGCAGTTATTTTTACTAGTTAGAAGTTAAATGTATACTTAGCTTACGTCCAAGTCATCTACATCATTCTCATCACTTAAGTTAGGAATTCTAACTGATCCATTTAGTTGCGTGTCATTTCCATATACCATTCCCGTCCACTTCAGCCTTAGGTCCCATTCATAGAAAACAATTAGTTTCGCTTTTCGGTTACTAGCAGAAGCTTCACCCTCACATTTCTCGATTTCCGTAATTTTCCCTTCTCCTAGTTAGTTGTTAAAATAACCATACAAACATTTAGTTTGATTAAGATTTATAGTAATATGTGCCTCATACCTTAAAAACATGGATTTTAAAAGTTACCTGCTTTGGTTTTCAGTTCAAAGTCAACAAGTAGGCTGCGTAACTTATCCTTAGACCACGCTGTTGCATCTTTCTCCGTCCTATTTAAACATTATGGTTGTTAGATTTCGCAGTTCGCCGTTAACTAATTCCGGATTGAATTGAAACCATTAACTCTAACTAGTTTAAACCATACCAGTGCCAGTTGTTTACATTTGTAGCATCAGGTCTCTCTTCAACAATCCAACGCGGGTCTCCTTCTCCCCATTTGGCCATTCTGTTTATTTCCGCTAATTAGTAAAATTAAGTCGAGCTGGAAACAGAAAAGGAAAATATTATGATATATGACATGACATTTTATTTTCCTGATCGTGCTCGGTATCTCATTATTACTATTACATACATAAGTACCTACAACTTATACTTACAACTTACAAGTTGATCTTTAGTCGTATCACATATGGACTCCAGGCCCGTGATATTTACCGTAATTTAACCGCAAGTAGCAAGAGAACTGATGGACTTACAACTTACTTGATTGTATAATTAAAGGAAATTTCGAGAAGACTCAAAGGACCGACTTTTGTAAACGTGCTCCGGGTTTCAGAACAAAAAGTAAAAAGAACCTGTATTTGCAGCTGTACATTTGCTCTGGGTTGTCGTAATAAACACTGATAGGTTGTTGTGTGCATGCATGCATCACAACGTGAATTTTCTAGAAACAAGAAACCCACCACAGTAGAAGGTTGAATACCTATTGCAGGTGGTGTACGTACCGTGTGTGTGTGTGTGTGTGTCTGTGGTGATGGTAGTGGGTCGCGCGGCCTAGATTTGCCCGATTGATGCGATGGCGGTGGGTGCTTAAGGTTGTTCTTTTTGCCCCATGCTAGCTAATGAAGACTCCCCACCAAATGGTTACACATTTACACATCCAACTTCTGTCGTTTTCGCTCTTATAAGCGCGACAATAGCTCATTCGAAAGCTAAAAGTATGTAGGTAGAATCGACCTACGTGTTTGAATTAACACGAAATCATTGTCTTGATGTAGAACTTGGAATTTCAAAATATGCCTAAAATTGCTCATTTTTGAAATTCAAACTTCGATATCAAGACGATGATTTCGGGTTAATTCAAAAACTTGGGTCGATTCTACATGCTTCTGGCTTTCGAATGAGCTGTTGTCGTGCTTATAAGAGCGAAAACGGCGGAAGTTGGACGTGTAACCATTTTCTGTGGTGTCTCCATTACCTAGCATGGGGCTAAAACACAACCTTAAGGAGGGGGTGATCTCTAACCCCTTTACCCATTACCCGTTATATGAGTTCCTTAGCTCGGCACAATATGTATTCACTGGAATAATTAAAAATTATCATTTGCCTCCAACGTGGCTCTGGCTGGTTTTCCTTAATGTGTTGACCCGTTTGACATGATGACTATTTTATTTTATTTCCTTCTTCTTATAGATAATATAAGCCTGGATCAACGAGACGGGCTTATCAGTCCACTGTTTTGCCTTCGAGGACTTACATCACAATTTATTTTGTTTGACTGACTTCGCGAATTTTGATTCCGTTACTTACTCAAACTCCAAAGTAATATGGTGTGTTACTCCATATCTAGTAACTGTGGAAGGGACAATGAAACGAGAGCCTCATTGATCCTACAAGATGGAACTGAGTTCAAGGGCTATGTTTTCGGGGCAAAGGTCTCCGTGCCTGGAGAAGTGGGTAAGTGTCCATGGTTGGTCGTTAGGTAAAGAAATCTCAATCTAAACTGCAACTGTTACCATGCGTCTTCTATTTCGAACAGTGTTTCAAACGGGCATGGTGGGTTACGCGGAGTCCTTGACCGATCCGTCCTACTACCAACAAATTCTGGTTCTGACCTACCCCCTCATTGGAAACTATGGTATCCCGTCGGATGAAGAAAAAGAATTTGGCATTCCAAGGTTTGGTTTGACTAATTATAACCCTTTGTGGAGTGACAAAACCTTGATATTGTTTTAATGATGTTAAGGTGAACTAATCTCGTATGCGGCCTTGTCTGTCTTCTGTGTGTGCATTTTTAGATGGTTTGAGTCGAGTCGGATTTGGGCTGGTGGCTTAATTGTGGGTGAAGTTTGTGACGAGCCGAGTCATTGGAACAAATTCAAAACTCTTTCAGCATGGATGCAGGAACACAATGTCCCGGGTATTTATGGCATTGACACTCGGCAACTTACCAAATTAATTCGAAAGAATGGAAGTCTCTTGGGAAAAATTGTTGTGGAAGGTAGTACGGACCCCGACTTCAAGGACCCTAACCTCATCAATCTTGTGGATGAAGTGTCGATCAAAGTAAGAGAGTCTACGACAGAGTATTGCGGCTTAGACATCTAGGGACATAGGACGTAGTATCGCAAATAAGGTATCTCAATGACAAAATATCGCAGTGTAGTTTTATCGTGAGAAGGAAATTCCTCTGCGCTCGTCACTGGCTTACCTAACCTAAAGAAAAATATATTGTATAATTTGCGATACTTTTGGGTATATCAAATTAACTTCAACTTAAGACTATAATAGGTCACATGGATATAGATACACTTCCGTCACTGAAGCGTTCGCTTTATCGCTGAAATTTTCCAAAATCTAACAATAGTAACGTTACGTCGAAGGTTGTAATTCTGCAAATAATGTGTAATATGTCCCAGCACCGTGTAAAGAGAGACCTGACGGATCTTGAGCGACGCACATTTATTTGATCTTACGCGGAAGTTATCTTTAGAGTATTTTTCCGTTCACGGTTCCTTGTTTGTATCCGTGTGTATTGTAAAGCATCAAAGTAATACGCAGGAGTTTTGCTTTTTGCTGAAAGTAATGGTACTCTGGATAATAGAGTAGTAGTATACAGAATGATACATTTGAGCCGAGGCCGAAATTCGCGACTCTAATTTCGTACTTTGTTCATCCTATTCTTATTCTTGTACACTGCCTTGAACCACATTTACTTACGTTACATGAATTTTGTTTGACGTGAGCATCTCATATCATGATGCCGCCTGTTGCTCTTGAGATCATAGCATGTGTTTTAAGAGAACACAATTTGTGTTCTACTCGTGCCAACTCCAGTCAACCTGCATGATGCATTTGAGTAATTTTCTAAGTTGGCTAAGTCATTTTATGGGATTTGTAACCTTGAGGGTTTATAACAACGTAATATATTGTTTTGGCTGTCACGTTACAGAACACAGAAAAAGGAATGATATACTAAATATTTATGTATAGCTCGTGCATAGCACTGCTAATTCGTTTATTCACTTTTACGTAATAGAAACCAAGCGAGATTTACAACCCATCCGGATTTCCTAAAATTACCGTAATTGACTGTGGACTCAAATACAACCAACTGCGATGTTTGCTCAAACGCGGAGCGGCTGTTCGAGTCATTCCATGGAATCATCCGATCGAACCGGAAACTTATGACGGTCTCTTTATTTCCAATGGACCGGGTGATCCACAAAAGTGTGAAGAAACAATTGCCAACTTGAAGCGCCTTTTGGCTAAATCGGATTCAAGTACTAAGCCAATATTTGGGATTTGTTTGGGCCATCAACTCCTGGCCATTGCTGCTGGATTTACGACGGAAAAGATGCCGTAATGTTTATGAATTTATATCATGCTGAAGGATGATCCGTCCTGTATGTTACTGCACCTAACTAATTTCGCTTTCGCAGATATGGAAACCGCGGTCACAATCAACCATGCATTCATGAAGGAACGCAAAGATGCTACATTACTTCACAAAATCATGGGTATGCCGTTGATACTAAATCGATGCCTGAAGATTGGATTCCGCTCTTTACCAATGCAAATGATTTGTCCAATGAAGGGATTGCTCATACCAGTTTGCCATTCTTCAGGTGTGCACATAATATGATAAATGATTCTTGCTGCCTGATTCAATGCAATAGCTTATGTCTTATGTTATAACATCTCTGATTTATTTTCTTATTAGTGTCCAGTTCCATCCAGAACACAATGCTGGGCCACGTGACTTGGAGTTCTTATTTGACATTTTCTTGGACAATGTAAAATCGACTAAAACAACTGGCGAGTTATCTTCATTCCGTGAAGAAATCACTGCCCATATTTCAAAATTCTCGCCCAGTCCTGAGAGCATTGAGGATATTCGTCTGATCCCCAGGAAAGTGCTCATTCTGGGTTCTGGTGGGCTTTCTATTGGACAAGCTGGTGAATTTGATTACTCAGGATCTCAGGCCATCAAAGCCTTGCAAGAGGAAAAGATCCAGACAGTTTTGATCAACCCAAACATCGCCACTGTACAAACATCTAAGGGTTTAGCGGATAAGGTTTACTTTCTTCCGATTACCCCGGATTACGTTGAACAGGTGAATATTTATCATTGCCATTTATTTTACTATTTCTGCTTGAATGTCTGTAATTCTCAGGGCTTAAAATAAATACGCTAATATTTAGGTAATCAAATCCGAGCGACCCGACGCAGTACTTTTGACCTTCGGTGGACAAACCGCTCTAAACTGTGGAATAGAGCTTGATAAGCGAGGCATCTTTGAGAAATACGAGATTCGAGTTTTGGGAACATCTATCAACTCCATTATTGTTTCAGAAGACCGAAAATTGTTTGCCGAAAAGGTTGAAGAAATTGGAGAGAAAGTTGCACCCAGTTTGGTGGCATGTACTGTTGAAGAGGTATTTATTTATTCACGTTTTTTAGACTTGTGACGATTTGTTCTAACAAGAACAACAAGATCTTAAACGTTATTTTATTTAGGCATTAGCTGCAGCCGAAGTTTTGGGCTACCCTGTTTTGGCTCGAGCTGCTTTCTGCCTGGGTGGACTGGGTTCAGGGTTTGCGGATAATAAAGAGGAACTAAGAACACTGTCTGTTCAGGCATTCGCGTCATCATCTCAATTGATTATTGACAAGTCTTTGAAAGGTTGGAAAGAAGTGGAGTATGAAGTGGTTCGAGATGCTTATGACAACTGCGTAACTGTGAGTACCGTTTTCAATGGTTTCGGATGATATCGATTGATTCGATTGATTCGACCGATGATTCGGTAACTGTAATAATATCGTATGTCTAAATCTCCAGGTTTGCAACATGGAAAACGTGGACCCGCTTGGAATCCATACCGGAGAATCCATTGTAGTTGCACCGAGTCAAACGCTGAGCAATGAAGATTATTTTATGCTACGAGATACCGCCCTGAAAGTTATTCGACATTTGAATGTTGTTGGGGAATGTAACATACAGTATGCTCTCTGCCCAACATCTTCACAGTACTACATTATTGAAGTGAATGCAAGGCTTTCGAGAAGCTCGGCCTTGGCAAGTAAAGCTACTGGCTATCCCTTGGCTTATGTTGCTGCTAAGTTGGCACTTGGAAAATCACTGGTTGAGCTGAAGAATTCCGTGACTGGCTGCACTACAGCTTGTTTTGAACCTAGCCTGGATTACTGTGTCGTGAAAATACCACATTGGGATTTCCACAAGTTTTCGGGAGTTAGTACACAGGTGCGAATTAAACCTAATAATGAATGCACTGTTGCATTAGGTAGTTGCAATTCGCAACTTAGAATTCATACAGTACAAATGCATGGTTTATGTTTATTGTTTTCTTTTTCTAGATTGGAAGCTCAATGAAGAGTGTTGGTGAAGTAATGGCAATTGGCAGAAAGTTTGAAGAAACTTTTCAGAAAGCACTCCGAATGACTGACGAGAATATTCTTGGATTTGATCCAAATTCCAAACCTGTGAATGATAAAGTGCGTTCTCGTTTGATTTCAAAAGGAATTTTTGTGACGTGAGGCTTTTATTGGAATTTTTGGTTGTTTATTTGTTTATGTGATGTGATTTTCAGGATTTGAAGTACCCGACTGATACTCGGATGTTTGTTTTGGCTGCTGCCATAAAAGCCGGATATGATATTGAACGGCTTTACGAGCTCACTAAGATTGATCGCTGGTTTCTTCATAAAATGAAGAATATTGTTAATTTTCAAGTTCGACTCGAGGGTCTTTGTACCCAAGAATTGACGAAGCCTGTCCTGACGGAAGCAAAACAACTCGGATTTTCTGATATTCAAGTAGCGGTTTTTGTGAAGAGCACTGAACTAGCTATTAGAAAAATGCGAGAAGAACACGGTAAAACATATTCCGGTTATTGTCCAGTCTACGTACTTATTCCTTTTCCGATACTAGTTAATCTAATCTGTTATTGGTTTAGGCGTTTTACCATTTGTGAAGCAGATTGACACAGTGGCCGCAGAATGGCCCGCCACAACCAATTATTTGTACTTGACCTACAATGCTAGTGACCATGATTTAGTGTTTCCTGGAAATCATGTCATGGTTATCGGTTAGTAAACTATCCAGGATTTCGAATTAAATACGTCATTCACTTATTTGTGTCGTAACAAATACGCAATTTTTTTTGCAGGATCGGGCGTTTACCGAATTGGTAGCTCGGTGGAATTTGACTGGTGTGCTGTTGGATGCATTCGAGAATTGCGCTCTCTCGGAAAGAAAACAATCATGGTGAACTACAATCCAGAAACCGTCAGTACGGACTATGACATGTGTGATCGTCTATACTTCGATGAGATTTCATTTGAGGTTTGATTGAGTACAAATTATAAATTACATATCAGGTATTTATTTTTTATAATCCGGCCTAAAATGGAATCAGGTTGTGATGAATATCTACAATTTGGAGAACCCAGAAGGAATTATTCTGTGTATGGGTGGACAACTTCCCAATAATATTGCCATGGACTTGCATCGACAACAATGCAAAATTCTTGGGACGTCACCAGAGAGCATTGATAAAGCTGAGAACCGATACAAGTTCTCAAGAATGTGTGACCGAGCTGGTATTTCACAACCCAGGTAATTTAGCATAAATATGTCTACACATGGCCGTGGAGCTGTATTTAATTTAATTCCTATTTTTATTCGACATTTGGTTAGATACTTCACATGTATGCAAGCATATTAAAATTTGTTGAATTTATTACAGATGGAAGGCTCTGACGAGTTTGGATTTGGCATTGCAATTTTCTGCTGAAGTGGGATATCCTTGTCTGGTGAGACCTTCTTATGTGCTCAGTGGAGCTGCCATGTGTGTTGTCCACAATGATCAAGATTTAGCAAAATATTTGAAATCCTGTTGCTCGGAAGTTAATCAAAGCAAGCCTGTTGTAATTTCCAAGTACATAGTTGAAGCAAAGGTAAGACTACTATTTCGCAAAAGGTACTAATGCGGATATATTAATATGTATAATTTGTGCTGTGACGATAATTTATCTTACAGGAAATTGATGTTGACGCTGTAGCTTGTGATGGAGAGATAATTTGCATGGCGGTATCGGAACATGTCGAGAACGCTGGTGTTCATTCTGGGGACGCCACTCTGGTTACGCCACCCCAGGATTTGAACCCGGAAACTTTGGAAAAAATCAAGTCCATTTGTCGGGCTATTGCAAGCTCATTAGAAGTTTCTGGACCCTTCAATATGCAGCTTATTGCCAAGGTTGACAGACATATTGAAATTAAAACTGTATGATGAACTATGACAGGACGTGAAATTCTAATATGAGCCTTTTATACTGTAGGACAACGAGCTGAAAGTGATTGAATGCAATCTCAGAGTTTCCCGATCATTTCCATTCGTCTCTAAGACACTGGGCTACGACTTTATTGCAGTTTCGACTAGAGTGATTGTGAAGGAGAAGGTGGAGCCTGTGGATGTCATGAACGGTTGTGGAAGGGTCGGTGTCAAAGTGGCACAGTTTTCTTTCTCTCGTCTTGCTGGTAACGAATCAGTTTATTAATTTAACGCTCTCGTAATTCCATGCGCTATTATGCACGCCTACATCAAATATTTGTTTTCAGGAGCTGACGTGATGTTGGGCGTGGAAATGGCGTCAACTGGTGAAGTTGCTTGTTTCGGGGAAAATCGACACGAGGCTTACTTGAAGGCTCTTATTAGTACCGGATTTCAGATTCCACAACAATCAGTTTTACTCTCAGTTGGAACTTACAAGGTTTATAATATATTTTTATTCTTATTCTATATCTAGTTTTGTTTTTGATGCGTAAATATGTTAATTTATTGTAAACTTATTCTATTACACAGCACAAGTCTGAATTATTGTCCAGTGTGAGAGCCCTACAGAGGATGGGGTACAAATTGTACGGCAGTATGGGTACCGCTGATTATTATACGGAGCATGGAATTGCGGTAAATTATAATTTAATTGGCTATAGTACATGTTAATTAATAAATCCTAAATTAGAATATTTAATTAAATGCCTATCTACGCTTAAAATAAGTAATAACTTATTGGAACGGCGTTGAAGAAGTAGACGGACTTGAGTCTCTATTTCGTGTTTGAGACGCAGGTCTGTCAATGAACTTAATTGAAGGTGTGCGACGAGGCGTCGACGGTTCGTGGTCTTGTTCAGTGTTTGTGTCAATTGTTGAAGAGATAGACTGTAGGGTTTTTGCCATACTTGAACTTGACCCTGCTAATTGCAGCCTTCGCCCTCCACCTGGAGAACGCTGAGGATCAGCTAGTGGCGATGGCCTAAGTGCGGAATTTGGTGGAGTTGGTAATTTACGAAGGTCCCAATTCGGTGAACTTGAGAAGGCTTTTGAAATTGTAGTTATTCCAGTAATGTCATCCTGAGTAATTAAGTGTGTATCCCGATGGCTCATTCTGGAGCGGATGTAGTCATGCATTCGTGGTCCAACCAAGTGTCGAAGATCTTTTGCTTCCGACTGTGATTCATTTTAAAATTAAAATGACTTGACATTCGTTTACCAAGATGAGAAAAATTAATGCTTTTTTAATATTTACCTCGAAATTATCAACGTCTTGACCCCCAGCTTCCAACGGAATTGTAGATAGGAGATGAGTTAGATTTTCTAGATGCTGAATGTACATAGCGGCCTGAGCATAGTTCTCGAATTCCACAGACTTTCGACTCATTTTAATGAAATGGCGTATAAAATATTTGAGTATGAGAGCCGTTCGTACTGGAGAGCATTTGAGTGGTTTGACAGGAGTTTCGGTTAGATCAATTGATGTTCTACGGTCTTGTGGAAATTGATTCTTGGCTTTCAATTCCTCAGCCTTAAGTTCTTCTTGGGCTTTCTTTTCTTTTTGTTTTTCTTCCCATTCATGGAACTTCCTTCGTGCTGTTTTTTGAGCTTTGTCTACTTTTCTTAACCCCTGCAACTGCAGTGTCGTTTTCTCTACAAATTCAACGTCAATGTTTTCCTACAAAAACAAAGGTATTGTTTTAATTACATTGTTCAATATTTAAGCTACTACTTATTCAGAAATTAGTCCACTTACACCGTCCTGAAGCAGTGCCTCGTCCATGTACTTCTTCCTACCTTTCTTTTTCTTCTTTTTCTTGTCGTCATCCATAGTGCTTGGTCCGGCTAAAATTGGGTTGTACTAAAAATTCAAAAAAATAATTCGTCATATGTCATATGCTATTGTATTGTGGTATAAAACATTTTCACTTCTGATTCCGAACGCTGAACCAAACTTACCCAAAACAAGACGTCTTGCTCATTCCGATGCGTCAAGTATTTGTAGAGCTTTCTCAAATTCGGCATGGGGTAATGGTTATTGCTCACTCTCGTCAAATTCCGAAAAGCGTACATAGCATAAATAACAGGGTTATCCAAAACACGACTCAAATATGCCTGAACCTTCTTTACATTTGCGGATGGAATATTCTTGAGCATATTGTGCTCACGGATAAAGAAACTACTCATATCCCCACGACTCAAACATTCGTAAACTTTGAAAAGTAGGGTTTTGAGATGGAGGCCAGGTTGTTCTTCATTCCATAGAGCAAATTCCTTATTGCACATGAAATACAGAATGTTTCTAAAATGCTCCAATCCGATTCCTAGAGGGCCGAGCGGAGCAATAAAAGCTCTGAATAAAAGACAGCTCATGGTCAGACATTTCCAATGAACTCCGTGCAAACTGTTCAGAAGAATATTTTCAGCTTGAGCAAATCCAATGTGCCATTCCAGGGTTTGTGTCAGTAGATTCTCAGCTTGGGTTAGATGAATTGAGCGATAGCCGAGTGGTATTGCGTTACAACCGAGTTGTTCGACCATTTCAACCTGGAGAATAAAAGGTCAAAAGTAAACTTAGGTTATTGCATTGGTTAATTTGGCAACGTTCATGTTGTGGCAAAAATTAATTACCTGAGCCTCATGCGGCCATTTTTCGGTTCCATCCCATGCCGCCTTCATCATTCGGCGCTTCCACCAAATCAACGGTTTCTGCGGCCATGCTTTACTGTTCAAACTAGGTGTAAATGTACACAATACGTTGAATGTCTCTTTCTGTGCACTTTCTTCTTCACTTAGACCAGGTGGGTATTCAACAGCACATCGTATTGTCGTCCCTAGCACAATGGCTGTACTGAGACTACTTTCGCTAATCCCAATCTGGTTTCCAATTTGCTTGAATTCGGAACAGAAGTCGGATGAATATGACAGCGGGTCTAAATATGTCCGTTGCTCGAATCTGATTTCGGAAGGAGCTTTCTTTTTCTTCGCTCCAGTTCCGGAATCCTCTGAGTCGGAATCGGAATCAGAGCCACTGTCGCTGCTGATGGATTCGACTTGTTCTTCGTCACTGGAGGATTCGAGTGGATACTCGATTTGACGAAAACAGGATTCGGACACGGGCTGCGTCGCTTGTGGTCTTCTCTTTGCTGGAAATTGCCAGAGTTTCTTGACCTCGGCTTGTCGCCATTTCTGTCGAATTTCGTTGCTTCCAACGGAACTGGATCGAGAACGACCGACATTCGGGGATGCTGTGTCGTAGCCAGAACTGGCTGATTGCCTAACTTGTGTGTGTGTGTTATTGTTCAGGTCACCGTTGGGTGTGCTTTCTGGTCTTGGCTGTTGGTTAAGTCGCATTCTTCTGCGATTACTGTTAGTAAATTAAAATGGTATTATGGGTGAACTTAGTTCTAATTGTAGCAAAATGGTCGTTTATATTTACTAATCAAAGCTCTTACGTGATTGGCGGTGGGGTCAAAAATCCTGGTCGAGCCGGTCCGTCCCGATTTGCTCGCTGTATCATTGCCTTCTTTCTACTGAAACTGGGTAAACTGCCCACGGTTGAGCCATCTCCATCGTCCAAGGTCGTGTCACTTTTACTCCCAAACGAACTTGTGTGCGTGAGGGTGACGCGTGGTATGCGGATGAGCTGTTGATAATCCGAAATATATTTTTTATTAGTCAGGGAATCCCCGATCTGCTGGTTTATCTTTACTCATCTTATCAGCGCAGAGTTGGTTCATGAATTAGAGCGAGCCACTAACGTAGCTGCATAGGAATTACCAGGGGCACTTATGTTTACCTGTATCCAATAGCGTACGCCACTGTATGTATTGAATTGAATTGACGTTACGATTTACGATCACGATCACACCTCACATGTTAGTGAACTTCAGTGAAAGCTACGTAAACAGATAAACTTACGTCAATGTCCTCTGTGCCGGTAATCTCTTTGCCTACTGTATAAGATGTTTCCGTTGAAGCATCTGTTTTGCGGGTAACGACCGAATAAGTCGAACTCGTTGAAGATTCTTCCGGGACGCTTGGTGGCAACGGTATATCTTGATTCCGTGTAGTGCCGGAATAACTAACCGGAAATTCACCGCCCTGTCGTCGACCCCTGGCATTAGTCGGGCTTAGTGGAACTGTTGTGGGTTTTGGAAAGTTTGCGTTTCGATCTTTCGATACGAAAGATTCTTTCGCACCTCTGTAAACAAAAATTAACTGTATTTTTATCTATACCTGAGTCTATTAGTACAAAGCAGAATCGCTTTACAGGAATTAACTTACGCTGGGAGATTATTAATTTTTCCGAATTTCATGCGATTTTGAATTGCATAAATCAGAGCGGCTCCGTTGCTAAACTCTTCACTTCCAAAATCATCGCTATCACTGAATATGGTTGAGGCATAATCGGATTCAGTACGAACTTCATCAACATCCGCTTTGTCGTTATCAACAAAATCACTCGCATTACTATAGTCGTAATCCGCTGAAGCTGAAGCTTTTGGCGATTCCATTGCAGGGGTTGGATGTTTCGGTCGAAGGAACAATGGCGGATCGACGGATCGAAGTCGGACGTAGCCTTTAGAAACTGCGGATAAGAGAAAAAATCGAATTATAGCCTGTGCATTATATGATTGATGCTTTTTAGGGCATACTTCGTACTTTTGTTCTTTTCATCCGGTTCTTCCATGCAGAATTGGTTAATCCCCGGACTTCCCTTGGCAGAAGAGTATTGATAGTCTTTGAGGCTGTCCCATTCCGACTCTTTGTAGATTTCCAAGTTATCCCAGGTTATCACAAATTCCAATGGAAGAATGCTCTCACACATGAATGTATTTTTAATCTCATCGAGTCCTCGGCTGATTTTGCTAATCAAACAGAATCCGGGATAGTTAGAGTCATCGAAATTATGCAATGTGCATCAAGCAAGCGTTCAATGCATAACTTATTTAGAAGTTACCTAATGTTCGTGATTGCGCTACCACCATATTCATTCTCATTTCTTCCCTCTGTCATTTTCTTATCCCGATAAATATACGTTTTCGTGAGCTGATGACCCATTCCATGAATAAGAACACATTTTCGTTCTCCAAGGATTGCTCCGTCCGTGGCAAGTGGTGCCAATTTTTCATTTAGTCGTTTTTCCGTATCAAATTTGAATAGTTTTGCACTTGCTAATGACCTAGTAAAGATAGAATAAATAAAATTAACCCCGATGCAATTTTTGAGTGATATTGGAGCATTAAATGGCGGCTGTATGTGCCGGTCTGTGATTTGCGGCATTTTTAGCGTTAGTGTACTAAACGAAAATCCTACTAAAATTTCCTTTGCACTCCACTTTAATGTTAATAATTATTGCAGCAATAAAATGGAGTTGGATAGGAACAAGGAACATTTTTATCAGTTATGAGTTATGAACACGTATCGTGTTCGACGTTGTAGGAGTTAGTCAGTCAAGTGATAAGCTTTGCAGATTGGTCTCGGTTTTGCTGATCTGATTAGAAATTATAATTCTGTATTCTGTGAATTTGGAATTAAAACTTCCAACACGTTGTCATGCGATGGTAGCAAGCGGAATATTTTTGAGTGATTTAGATGATGACTCTTCCTTCATCTAATTTGTCGGAAATGATTTAGGGTGTTTAATTATTGTAAAACGTTTATTAAGTTGACATAGATCATGGTATTGTTTCGCTAGCTTATGAGGATAAGGAAATATAATTATCTGTAAAATGCCTGCGGCTGTGTGCTGACCGGTCTAAAGGGATTAGTCCAATCATACTAAAAATTTTCCCCTGTTTCGTTCACTCGATCTTGAGTGAATTAAAATTAGACGCATGATCTAGACCCTGACCGGATTTGTGCTATATATGCATGTAATTTGATGAAATTTAGAACAATTCCAAATTAGCTGGACCTCATTAGAATCAAAAATAGAATAACATCGACTTTCGTCGTATCAAATAAAAACCCTATGGTCGACAATGTGTTTGGCTTCGTTTTCGTTTAGGTTATAGCTACATAGACTGGATTAAATTTATTTTGATTTATTCGTACTAATCCGATTAAACATAAGCATAAAAAGTCAACTTTTATCAGGTATGTTTTTGCGTTGTTAGCTGTTTTTTTTTTCTTAGAGAAACAAATAAACAAAAACAGTAGACAGACGATGCGCTACTAAGGACCTGACCTCTAATGTGATTCGGGTTTCAAAATTACGAGAACTATGTAACTGCGATTAAAAATTTATAGTTAGACAACCGAGAAGCTAATGCGTATTGTGTTTAATATGTGCACAAAGTGAATAAAAATAACGCTACGATTCATGGTTTCCACAAGGAATCATTGCATTACTTTTCATACGTTGACAATTACAATTTACAATTGCGTCTAGAGTACAAAAATAAAACCTTAAATTGTGCGAGTTGACCTCCGTGCCGTAATGGAAGCAACATCATTCTATATTCTATACATCCCAAATTATGCTGTGTATCCACACCTACCAAAGCACTGGAATTTTGTGGGACATGACCTTTAATCTTGTTCATGGGATAAATTATTTTTTGTTAAAATTATATTAGATTTTAAGGTCGTATCCAACGAATTAACATTGCTTACTTCTCGAAATTATCCACAAATTGAACACAGAGAAGAAGATTATTGAGAATGAATCCATGTAAATCATTCTTAAAGTCTTCTTTCATAATCTCCAAATTATGTTTTTGAATTTGTCTAAGAAAGCCGTCCATTTGATCACTTCTCTCTTGCGACGGTAAGAACATCAGCCCAGTTCCACCAAACACTTCCGGAATATTGGGTATTCCCTCCTCACCCTCATCATCACTGTCCGTGTATTTCCTAGCTTTAGCACTGGAACAACTGTTACCCATTTTTTAAAGCCAAAAAAATCTCTAAAATTACGTAATTATCTGATTTTAAAAAGTCGTACAAAAAACGAAAAGTTTAAATAACTTTCAAATTAAACTCCACATTTCACTACACGTACACGAGTAAATTCTGGCATATTTGATCAAATGACTTAGTGAGTACTGTTAATTCACCATTGAGTTGAACGGCTGGAAAGCCTGTGGAGACTGTGAATGGTGAATTAACCTTTTCGATTGAGTGATATTGCTAAATTAGGGCTAGATAAAGGACTTTGCTCAGGTACGCTATCTTATCACCTGAATGTTACAACCCGTACGTCCTGTTTAATTAAATGCTATGGGCATATGCCCATCTCGTCAGTCCGTGCAAGCTGCATGTGTCATAAATCATGGTACTCTAGACTATTGTAGTTAATTAGCTTAAAATCAGCTCCATTTAAAATGGGTTGGATTTTTTTTTTGGAATTAATGCCAAAGTACAAAATGTCCCACCTCTTATTTACATGTTTTAATTGGAAAAAAAGAATGACGTCGCTGTTCTGTAAGTTATGTGATATGTGACGCTAAATTTACAGTTTCAAGTAGCTACTGTTAACTGTTATTCTAGAATTAAAATTGGGAATACTCACTGGGTGATAGAGTTTGCATAGGATTATTGCCAACAAGTCTGTCAATAGCGTCATATCAGGATTGGTCTCTATGTACGATCCGGGTACTAAGGGATGCTTTTGAATGTGCTTTGCCTTATCAAAATACTTGAATTTTTCCATATAAAATGTACGTGAAGCTTGTGTAATAATTCTTTACAATATCAATCATTATCATTGACAATGTGACAATAGGAATCCGATAGGCATTTATTTTGATTAGGCTCTTGGATGACCTAGGTCTGAAACATGTGAAGAATGTCCTCTTTTTCTGATAGTTGATGGTACGTGCTACGTGCTTGTTTCTATAGTGTACATATTCTATTATTATCGGTGTCGCTAAATACCTGTCGATACATTATATGGAAATGGTCACATTTTAAGTTTAAAAAAAAATCAGCGTTATTTCTGGATGTAAATTATAATGCCGCTAAATGTCTGCCGAAATGTACCTAATGCTATGAATATTCTCATTTTTTTTTAGGTTGAACCCGTGGAATGGACTTTTGAGAACTTATGTGAAGATGGAGATCAGGGTGAACTCATTTATCTGGCAGACTACTTGGCTCGCCGTGAATTTGACCTCGTCATCAACCTACCGCTGAGGAGCGGTGGAGCCCGCCGTGTGTCGTCCTTCCTCACGCGTGGTTATCGGACACGCCGCCTTGCCGTGGACTACTCTGTCCCACTCCTCACGGATGTCAAATGTGCTAAACTCCTTGTTGAGGTAATCCGCATGGATTATGATTTAAGTATTATTTTATTGCTGGAATTTGTTGAATTGCAGTGCTTAGCTTGGATACTGGATTTGTGCGTAGAAGTAGCTACTTGACATGGCTATGGTTGGGTCAAGGCAAGCTGTATTTAGTCGTACAATCTAAATCCAATGCTATTGTTAGCCGAAGCTTATCAGAAGTGCTTGGACTTACTTTGTCTAAACCTGTAAATTAAATTATGTTTGCATAATGCATTTGGCTTAGGTTTACGGGTTAGCTTACGAGTGATTAGCGTTGAACCATGTTGCTACGCTAACATAGCAGATGTAGTTTTAACAAATGTTTTCCTAACAATATCATATATCATGATCACGAGATCAGGTAATTTGCGCTATAAAAGTTTATGCATTCAATGTAGATATTTGATTAGGATTAGCTAATGCTAATGTTATAGTTACAAATTGCGAATTTCTAGTGTAGTCGAAAATGAGGTTCGTTTTGCCCTGCGCTGCTCTATGGCTGTTTTTCTATGACTGGTTGTATGTTGATGCTGATGCTTCGCACATAACTCGAAAATTTGAAGACCCTGCTCAGGAAGGTCAAAGATGGTTAACGTATTTCAAGAAAGAACAGCCATGGTACAAGAAATGCTGGACCGACGGCGGATTAATATTGCATCAATTAGCCTGTACTGTTGACCTTACGGAAGAAATCAAGTCCGAATTAGCATTTAGTCAAACCGCCTGTATCTTAGTGTTTTTAGGACGACCACCATTACTTTGTCAACCCGATGCTACCGTTCAAATATGCGCCGAGACCCATGGATATGCTTATTCACTCTACGAAACGCTCAAGAATGCCAGCATCGATATCTGTGCTCGAATGGCCCAAGAAGATAAATACAAGTTAACAGAGTCCGTGTCCCATAGCCTGGACGTGTATATGACCGAACTCATGTTTATCGACCGTGTTTCAGCCAGCGAACTGCGAAAACCCAGGCTTCCTGCACTGGAGACCGTGCTGGCGCATTCAAAGTAATTGCAATCGTCACGTAAAACAATGCAATTTACAGATTTTCCCAATAATTGAATGTTTTTGCTTATAACGCTTTATTCTTTGACGCAGATCCCCATATCTTCAACAAGTATTTGAAATTGCATACCAAGTGATATCTGATGCCGTCGCTAGAGTTTTTGAGCCAAATAACGGAATATGAGGAACACAAAGCACAATGCAACTCATCTAACCAGCATGACCGTGTTCAACTTTATCTAATCGCTTACATTACAATTACAAATACATATTTGTTTAAATTAAATCTAAGGACATAACAATGTACTTAAATATTCCAAGTAACATGCTAATTCTAAGGTCACATCGTGTTCAACGATTTATCAATATTACCTCAATCTAAATGAACATTGACCATGTTTTTTCTCAGTGGTTGATTGGGTTCAAATCGAATCGGATTCCTCGTGTTGGTTCGGTGCATTATTGCGCAATTACGAGATAATTTGAGCATATGAGCACATCGTGGTTCAATTATCCGGCTGTAATTTGTAATCTTATGGACATTTTTCATTTTTAAAAAATGCACCGATGACGAATCATGTATTTTAGGTTATCTCATTGTGATTACATGCTCGCGGTTGAGTTGCTGAACGTTATTGGCCGCAATATTTGTTAATTATACTTATACATATGAAGTACTCCTATGTCCATCAAAAAACGCGATATTTGTCCGGTTACGCTGCAGAGAAATACGTTAATTTATGGCATCCTGTTTTGAACTATGTATTTGCAACCGGATATCGGATACGGTCGGATGCATTGGCCTAGTTGCCTCAGCTATTTATGACTAAGCTTATGTTTGGCTTGTCTCAAGTGCATCAGCAATAACATAACGTGCATTTCTAGCGCATGATTCATTTTAACCATTAATTAATAAGAATTTGTCAATAATTCTAATACTGGTTTGGGAATCAATTACAATTTCAAGGCTTTGAATGACAACTTTAACGGTACAAATTATCAATTCCAGGCATTACGGAAAATCGGTCGAATTTCTCCCTTGGTCAAACCACATATCGACTGCATTAGTTCCAGAAATACTGTTAGAATTCCAGGATTAATTGACGTCCATGTCCATTTACGTGAGCCTGGTGGAACGCATAAAGAAGATTTTTCGACTGGAACCGCAGCCGCTCTCGCGGGTGGTTTCACGATGGTTTGTGTCATGCCCAATACTCAACCCTCGGTCACGGATAAAGCGACACTCCAATCCGTGAAAGAACTTGCTAAAAAGAATGCTCGTTGTGACTATGCTCTCTTCATGGGTGGAACCAGGAGCAACTTTCAAGAAATTCCAGAATTGGCTCCACTTGTGGCTGGGCTCAAGTTGTATTTGAATGACACTTTCAGTACTCTGAAAATGGATGATATTGGAATTTGGTCCAAAGTATGAATTAGTATTTTTGATCATGTCTTGCTAATCCGATATAGAAATTCAATGCTTCAATTTTATTTCAGCACTTCTTGCATTGGCCATCCAACATTCCACTCTGTGTCCATGCGGAAAGTAAAACGTGTGCGGCAGCAATTCTCGTGGCTGCATTGCACAATCGTCCAGTACATATTTGCCATATTTCTCTGAGAGAGGAAATTGAGCTTATCAAAGCGGCTAAACTAAAGGTATTGTGCTTGTACAGTTGTCAACAGGTTGTGATGCGTAACAACATTAGTTATGTACCAATTTCTTTTTCGTATATCAGGGTTTGCCAATAACCTGTGAAGTTACGCCACACCATTTATTCCTTACGCAAAAGGATGTGAGCTATCTTGGAACATCCAAAATTCGGGTCTGTCCTGCCCTGGCTACTGAAGATGACCAGAATGCATTGTGGGAGAATTTGGATGTGATTGACTGCTTTGCTTCGGATCATGGTACGTTAGTTTGAGTTTGTTCATTCGAATACTTTGAGTACACACACAGTAGTCAATTGTTCAATTCAAATAATGAATTCTGATAATATTTGCTGTATGCTAGCCCCGCACACGCTGGAAGAAAAGACGTCGGATAAGCCGCCACCAGGTAAATAGCCTGTTTATCGATCGGGATTTGAATGTTGATGGATTTGAATTCAATTAATTTTATTATTGCTCACGTTTAATTTTGTCCTGTAATTTTCAGGCTTTCCTGGACTGGAAACCATGCTACCGCTCCTGCTTACTGCCGTTAGTGAAGGAAGACTGACCCTGGAGGATGTTACCACTCGCTTGTACACCAATCCCAAGCGAATCTTCAATTTACCGGATCAACCCAATACTTACGTTGAGGTTTGGCTCAGATTATATTAAATATACTAAAGATGAAGAGTTTTGCGATAGAATCTATAATCTAACCTACAAATATATAATATATATAAATATATATATAATAACACAGGTGGATCTTGACTCTACTTGGAAAATTAATGAAAAGAATACTTTTACGAAGTGTAAATGGACGCCTTTCAATGGACGAAAGGTCAAGGGAACTATTTGCCGAGTCGTTCTGCGCGGTGAGGTGGCTTATGTGGATGGTCAAGTTCTGGTACAACCTGGCTATGGAACAGATATGAGGGAATTCCAATTGACGCTACCTGTTTTGGTAAAAGATGACAAATATCTTGTGATTTTTAAAAATTGAATAATTATTATTTACTTTGGTGATTTGTGATTTCAGAATACTGTCGGAGTTCTACCGAGGGAATCATTCGGTATTGAAAATGGGTCCAACAGACTGCCATCACATTTCAGCAAGGAATTAGAAGTCTCGTGCGGTTCAGGAGATTTCGAGCAATCTGGTATGTACAAAATTCAAAAGTATTTGAAAATGATATTTTTTGCTTCTTGATTGTAATTGTGCGTGACAAATATTTTTGGTGGCAGAATACGCGGATTTCTTTCCAACAAGTCCCGTACCGAGACCGCTGCAAAGCCCGGTTCCTCGCCCGCAATCCAGGTCCAGATCTGCAACTTCACCCAGCATTCTGTCTACATATCATCCCAGCTCACTGCTGGCAACCACGCATGGACAAGGAGACCAAGCTCCAGCTCCAGGGCACAATGCTTCAGGTCCATCCTCAACTAGTACTATTTTCCCTCGTTCTTCATCTCCTGTACATCCGCGTCCTCCGTCCCCTGCACTCTCGACGGGAGCTCCCAATGATTCGGACATCATGAAGAGCATGGCGGGACGAAACATTCTGAATGTTGACATGTTTACGAAGAATCAGCTCCATGTCATCTTCAACTTGGCCCAACAATTCCGTGTCGCCGTTCACAAAGATCGTTATCTGGATCACGTACTTCGTGTAAGTATATCTAGTTCTGTTATCTTAATTTAATTAATTGTTTAATACGTCTTATGATAATTGTATTCTGATAGGGTAAAATCATGGCTTCCATGTTCTACGAAGTTAGTACGCGGACAAATTGTAGTTTTTCTGCAGCTGCTCAAAGGCTTGGTGCTCGAGTTATTCAACTCAACGAGTCCACCTCATCTGTGCAAAAGGGAGAATCACTCGAGGGTATGTAGAATATACTATACCGATACCGATGTAATCGGGATTAATAAATATTTGAAATTCACAGCTATTCACTGTAGTTTTTGTTTCAGACTCAGTTGTGATCATGAACGGCTACAGTGACGTTGTCGTCTTGAGACATCCCGAACCTGGTGCTGTTGCTGTATGGAGTTGTTTCATTGTTTTTAATTAATGCTCAAAAGCCTACAAAGGTTAATTTGTTTAATTTAAAGACCGAATTTTAAATCTTAGAGAGCCGCAAATAAGTGCCGAAAACCAGTAATCAACGCCGGAGACGGAACTGGAGAACATCCCACTCAGGCCGTCTTGGATGTATTCACAATTCGTGAAGAAATTGGAACTGTGAATGATCTTACTATCACAATGGTCGGAGACTTGAAACATGGTCGTACAGTTCATTCACTTGCAAAGTAGGGTTTCATGCATTTTACATTGTACAAGTTGAATTTAGTTTTTGGTACATTGATTATTATTCATTAATGACCTATTGATATCTTGTTTGTTTGACAGAATGTTGGCCTTGTATAGAGTGAAGTGTTTGCGGTACGTGTCACCGGCCGGTTTGGAAATGCCATCAAATATCGTTGAGTTACTTCGATCAAAAGGAATTAAACAGGTTTTTAAAATAAATTGTCTATATTTAGATTTATTAGATTTATTTGATTATAGTCAATTAGATTTCGTACAGAATAGAATTTTAAACAACTTTCAACTTATCCCAGGAGGTCATGTCAACTTTAGAGAAAGCCCTTCCTGATACGGACGTGCTCTATGTCACTCGGATTCAAAAAGAACGGTTTGCATCCCAGCAAGAATATGACAAGGTGAGTAACAGTTAGTTCTATGCATGAATTTTTAAATACGAGAGCATTTATTTATTTGAACCTTAATTTTTTTTAGGCTTGTGGTCAGTTTATTGTAACTCCACATCTCATGACGGCTGCCAAGAAGAGAATGATTGTAATGCATCCCTTGCCCAGAGTTTCTGAAATTAGCCCTGAATTTGACTCGGATCCACGTGCAGCTTACTTCCGTCAATCCGAAGCTGGGATGTATGTTCGAATGGCTTTGTTGGCTATTGTTTTGGATCGATACAATTTTTAAAACATACGTCTTTGACGTCATGCCACATCCAGCCATGGAAAATGAATCTTACTGTTAGTGTTCATATTTTGTACTTAAACTTTGTGTTACTATTATATCCTATTGCCATGAATTTTAGTTATGTAAATGTTTTTGCGAATTTTACTCTCTTGTTTCTTCTCCATTCCGATTTTATTCCAATTAAGGGTTTTGCAAGCCTAACTCAAAATAGTGTTTTATGATCTGTGTTTACTTTTACCAGGAATTTTTAATTGGCTTGTAAAAAGAATTCCATTTAACATTCGTGCTACGAATTATGACCTATGACCATAATGACAATTCATTCCATCAAAAAGTGCTCCTATTGACAGCATTCCTCAATGTTACGGATTTATTAATTACTAATTAAGATTATTTCAACCCTACTTTTATTTTATCAAAAACGTTTGCAAGTACTTTGTCACAATAAAACTTGTACCTTGGGACAATTGCAATTTGGAAAACAGTGGTGTTTTTGTATCGATGTATTTAGTGCTGCATAATCTCTAATTGAGTTCAAGTCAGTGAATTTGCTTAGCAAAGTCCGGATGAGCTTTTGTACGCCTGATAGGCATCCATCCCGTGTACAATTCCAGCCACGAATCCTAAAGTCTTGAATTTAAACAAAAAAGGCATACAAATTAAGTAAGTACTTTCTAAATGGAGATTCTGATTTTATTTTAGTGAATTAACTTACGTAGGCAGCAGTAATGCTGGAAAGACTGGAGAGCAATGTAAAATGAGCTACGCGATGGTAGAGTCGCGTATTGGCGGCAAAGGCTAAATATGACGATGAAGATATGTAGAGAAACGACGCTACTATATTGAATGCTGTTTCCTGTGTTCAAATATAAATATAATTTAGCATGACAATTCATGTATTCATACGAATGCAATTCTTTAGTCAATAATGCTTACAAATATTGATGATCGAATGAGATGATACGAATTTTTGGATAGAATATAACAAGCTAGAAGTAGGACTGTGGTCATCAAACAGGAAGACACCGAGACCAAGAACTCCGTGTAGCTGTCTCCCAGATCGATGGCATAAGTTGAGCCGTATTCCACGAGGAGGAATTGACAGAGAACGCCTAAAAGCTAGTGTTCAATCAAAATCCAAAATGTGAACTTGAGATTGTACGAATTTTCCCGGAAATATAATTGCGGCTGCTAAAGTGAATCATGTCGTCATGTTTATCGATTGAGTGTGTTCCGCATTTTATGACCATAGGAATCGAATAATCAATCATTAAGCAAAACGTGTTAGCAATTACATTGTAATCGTCAGCGTCTAATAGTCGATACGGCAAAAAAAGCGTTATATAGTGATCCATAGGTCCATAGCTCAGATAGCATATATGGGACGCTACCTGTGCGGATGCTGCTTAGCATTTACAATGCATACGTAATATTGTAATAAATAATTTGAACATACAGACTCCGCCAGTTTGAAGATGCCTGGAGCTCGTTTCAAAAACTCGACATGAATACAGGAGCAGCAGATGCAAATTCCGCAGAATGAAATTCCATCTCCGTTCCGCCCCCGCCTCGTGTACCGGCTGCTGGCTGGAGAGGAAATGATGTTGGACGGACCCATATTCACCACCGTTGGCATTGGGCGTGGGCCGGGCGGCGTTCCGAGTCGAGCCATAACAATTTTAGAATTTTTTAAAAACTTTCCACGTTTTGACCTACGGACCTTCACTCTGAGCACTTTAAATCCTTGGCTTTAACTTCAGCGTTTACGTCACACTCGAACTAGGTACACCCTTGGAATTATTATAAACAATTCATGATGACTCTGAACCGGAAAAGATAATGTTTATTTTTCTCAATGACAAGCGAGGATTCGAGGATTGAGAGATGTGACGAGAAACAGATTTTTGCACACCGGCTGGTATACTTGAAACTTTAAAAAAACAACTTATGATGGTTTGTGGGAACCAAATGATATCAGGTCATTTCTGGTTGCAGATGCTCTGTTTAGTAATGCCCGGATTTGATAGAAAAACGTATCTACATGTGTCTCTGCGATTCTATGTAGAGATATTCGTAGCGTATGTGTATGTATTTCTAAGGTTGTTGTCCCATGAATGTTGTATCTGTAGTTTCCGTTCCACAGATACGCATAGCGTCCATAGAGTTTTTGTCTTCAGCAATAAGGATTAGGAATAGACTCGGGTGAAATTCTAATTTTAGCATCCTTGACGTTCCAGAGGGGTTTACCGCTTTACGGCTTCCTTTTACACTTTTAGCTTTCATAAATGGCATCTTGAGGAAATAAAAAAAACCTGTAACCAAGATCTTCAACTGAATACCGATTTACAGATGTGTACCACCAGCGCTGTTTGCAAGCGTAATGCGTCAGGCATAGATTCAGAAAGTAGATAAGAATCGCCGACTCCGACATGAATGTGACCAATACATATGATCATGGCTTTAGAATTCTACGCTAGATGCGAAATCCGAAATTCTGGTTCGTCATCCGTTATCCGTGGGAAAATCTGGTTGAGGTACTTTCGATTTTCCTTTCTGTGCGATTGAATGGCTCACTTTTTGAGTACCTTTTCTTGCAGCGATCACACCTTACCTGGTAGTAGGCCCATTTCGCATTCTCCATCAAGCTGTCTACTCAATTTGTGATCTTTCCATGCTTTCGGTTCCGCTAATATTCGGTTATTTTGATCGCGCGTCCAGCGTATGCTTATCGTATTCAGCCAAATAATCGAATCATAGAATGTACAGCTTTATCAATCAACACATAAAATTAGGTGTTTTATTTTATTTTACTGATCCACACATAAATATCCTAGCCAGTATGCATTTACATATATTCGCATAAGCTTTCTCTGCATATTATATTTTCTGATTAGGCACACGCGTTACACTGACAATTTGCAATACAAGACACTAAATAGCTTTGAAAGACAGTTATTATGGAGTAGCTATTGTGTGTATCTATATATTTTCTATTCAAACATTGGTTTTTGCCCAGTCGCTTTTCGCAAGCTTAATGTTTGAATTCATTATCATTATTTTATATATAGGCAGAAAACGCCTGAAACACAGTAATTTTTTAAATAAATACCCAATTCAGGAAAAATTATTACAGCTGAAATTTATGCTTATGTTGTATGTACATATACTAGATTTACTGTCAGGACGTTATAATTATTAACAATAGCATACATTACTTAGAGAAAGCTCAATTAAATATGTAGATTTGTGAAGCATCGCAAGTATGTATTATGTCTAAAGCCCATTGGAAACTAATTTAATAGTTGCGTCACAAGTTACAAATACTATCCATTACATTAAACTATGAAAAAAGAAATTGAATGAGTAGATGACGCGAGATAGGACGCGGTCATCAAAGAAGAATATCGCAAGGTGTCACAGTTCGCCGTATCTTCAACCGGACTTGTAGTTGCGGTACGAGAAAAACGTCGCGATACCGTAAAGTATTGAGTTGACCAATCCAATGACCTATACTCAAGTGTAAACAAACATTATGCAAATTAGGGTCAGTTACAGAAACAATAGTTTATGCATGCAAAATATAAATTTAGACATCAAAAGCAGCTAAGGAGTTTGACACACAAGGAAAATCTAATGACAATTATAATGAATAATTTGGACAAAATAAGCGCCAATTTTTAGCGTTCCTTCCAAGCTTCAAAATAAAACTCACCGAAGCAAAAATTTTAGCTCCATACCCAGGTTCTAGCATGCCACCATCCACATATCTCGCATTTCTAGCAACTACCACATGAAGGTAATGAGCGGCGCCCACGAAGAGCAGGAATGAAAGGATAGGAAAATGGACTAATTCCTACATGCAGGGTTGGTTAACCGGAAATAAACAAAATTGTTTTAATTAGATTACTAAATTCACTTGACCCTTACCGCAGCGGCCATACGATAGTTGTAGTAGTTCATGCGAGTATACTCTTGGAGACGTGACAAATAGACTGCCGCGCCAATGACCAACAAAATGGCGGCCGCTCCATGAAACAAAACTTCCTGTATAAGTACATATGGGTATTGGAATGTATAGGCTATAGTTATCCTGCATTTGGATCCATGAATATTAACTAAATAGATAGGCGCTATTTCATGTAATTCGTGACTTACAAATATCGTTTTCGGCAAAATGGTGGCCGTAGCAATGGAGATGAAGCATGAAAGGAGGAGCAGAGCGGAAGTGATCAAACAGGCCGACGCCACGATCAGGAAATACAACTCCGCTGTTGCAAAACTAGTGTAGCCGTAGCTAATGTAGTGACCCAGTAGACCAACAACTAAAATCCCAAGAATCTATTAAAACATACATACAGAAATTGGTCATTTAAAAATCAGACATTTTATAAAATTGTGTAATTAATTGTTGCTGAAATTTGCCCAAGACCATCAGAGAAGGCACCAGGAACCTTGTACTAAAATAGATCTGATCTAAAATGACAGACAATCACCAGATAATTATGCAATACCAGAGACACCCCAAATTCTAAGCTGTCATTTATCTCGCCTAGTTGGCAAAAAGCCATATTCAGAAAAACATCCGCTTCTCAGTGTCCGCCCCCATCATCCACAAAAAATGAATTCCCGCCACATGTTCTTATCGGCCACACGTCTTGAACCGCCACACATTTTTGGTCAAATTTTTTATCGCCAATCGCCACATCACATCCCGCAAGGTTATGTAGGACTTAGTTAGGTGTTAAAGCGATACCATGGTTGATTGACACCTATTCCTTTGCATGACTATAATCGTATTTCCTTGACGTTAGCTTTAAGAAATGTGAGCACGGCTTTTAACCTTCGGTTCGGTTCGGTATGGTGTACCCCGCAATATGTCGCGTTAGAGACCATATAGCCGAAAATAATTTTTGCTGGATCGGTCATGGAAGCCGGGTTCTTAATCTCAACGCGTTGACTGTCACTTTTTATTAACACTAATAATATCTTGACTTATGAGCCTGAGCCGAGACGTTCCGGACCAATTCCGGCAAGGTAATTGAATAGTTCAATAAAACATTGACTTACCACATGTAAAAGCTTTAGGATTCCTTCCGGTTTCTTAAAATAACCAATATTCAGAAGAACGGCCGTTGTTGAACTGGTTGTGGTGGTTCGTGTCACAGTCACGGTGTGAGACATTTTTGGAATTTACTTTATTATCAGTACCCGATCGGTCTAAATAGCCCAATAATTATAAATTATTATTAATTCACCCGCTGATTAAATGTACGCTCAAAAGTAAACCCCATGTACTAATGTAACAATGCACTGAGATTCAACTGTTGTCGACACTGAAATTGACCGGCATGTGAATCCACAACCTAGTCACTGTCAATATTAACAACCAAATAGAGATAAGCTCAGTCTAAAAGTTTTACACTAAATTTACTTAGTGTAAGCTCAATGCATTTTATAATTATCGTGTATCCATATTAAACCTATACTATTCTGGACTAAATATAAGGAAAATATAAACTATCACGTAACTTATACGCAACTTGAAGTGAACTTCCGGTGTAGAAGTGATAAAGTTGGTGTTCGTTCGTATTGCTATTGGATTGTTTAATTATATGAATGAGCCTTTCTGCCCAATATTGGCTGCAGTAAAATAAAGCTCTGTATGAGTAGGTAAATAAATATTTTTGTTAATTCAAGACAGCTCGCTGGTCGAACTGGACTGCATTACATTATAGCTATTTTCTATGCCCTGTACTGTACATAGTAGCATTAAAAAACCTGCTTTACGGCAGCTTAAGACCAGAAGGTATTATGAAGTAGGTACCTATTGAATAGCTGCATTCGATGGGCTTAATTGGATGGAGCATCAAAGAACTATAAAAGTTATCTTGACTTCGAAGTCCCATATTTGCAAATTTTTCCAAAAATAGTTGCGCTTCCAATAACAAAATTTCGCATACAAATTCTACTTTTAAATCATCGGGCAACGATTTTATTACCAAGTGTTGTGTCAGGCATTAAATGAAAATCGGACAAACAGACAGACGGACGGGCAGAAACCCTCATATCCCAGTGGACCTTTCGGTCTAAAACCCTAATTACTAACGCTATGACCAGTACAAAATAGCAGTGCCAGTGCATACGCCTGCCTAGTACGAAAGAATCAGCATAGCGTCAGCGTGTGAATCATTGACTTCACTCACATTAACCCTAAAGCGAAAGTATGTGAATTTGTAAATGAGCTTGGGTACTGTACCTTCCAGGAAAGTATAGATTCCAATTCCAATTAATTATTAATTTGTGGTTTGTGCACCTTCGGTAGTAATTAAATATGTAGATAACTGTATATCTTTGTCAAACGCCTGAACTATTTAGCTACTTAAATGTGAATTACTGAAAGCTCCTACCGTTTCGCACTATTGAAAACGTGTAAAATTCTAGAAAACTCCCCAACGCCCTTTTCCGACGGGATGACGCTCTACTTTTTGCTCGTTATTCTACACAGATTACTAGAGTTATATAGCTCTAGTTGTTGCTCGTTGCATGTGGAGATCCCGTAAACGTAAATATCACTGGGTTTGGCTTAGGCAAAAAAAAGACTCCCGAAAACCCCGAATTCGCAAATGAAATAAACTAACTCACTTTCTCTGTAATAAGCTTTCGTGTCTGGCATATATGAAGACGAAGGAAAATAAAACAGAGATAAATCCGAATTCTGTATATATGAATGAATGGGAGCCACGCGCAACTACTGTAAGAATGGAACCAGCGGGGTTTTAGGACTCCGCCCGGTTTGACCTCATTTCAGCCTGACTCATTTCTGCTTCTATTCCGACTACGTCAGATCTAAAATAATCACAGAGCCAGGCAGATGTGGTACACAAAATTACACGTTCCTTTGGTTCAGTCGTCATAATAATCATTCATGATTCACGCAGATCTAACAGAAAAGGTTGTAAAATTATTTAAGGGTGGCATATAAACGTGTCATGAAAAAATAGAATATGCCATGAAAAGAAGACTTTTTCCATAAGAAATGGAATGCTGCAATAAGAAAAATTGGTCTATAATTCCAAAGGTTAGG